>JABUQX010137411.1:25000-31481 GCA_015478945.1 Trachelipus rathkii | reverse complement strand
GGTTCTAACCCATTCAAAAGCAATCTTAAGGTTCTCACTTAGCAAATATTACATCTTTTTTGGTGTATATGCTGCCGCTTCCAATATATATATATATATATATATATATATATATGGACAAAGTTACTTAACGCCCACACGGAGCAGGAGGTCGGATCAAAAAATTTCCAGGTGGCATCTATGATACATAAATAGATGTTCTAGGGGCAGAAATGAATTTTTACCTTGACTCCACAACCCTGGTTGGGACTAGGTTAGGTTAAGTTAGGTTAGGTCCGGGTCATCGGAAAAAAATTCATTTCGCCCTAAAACATCTATGTATGTATCATAGTGGCTACCTGGGAAAATTTTTTTGATCCGAGCTCCCGTTCCGTGTGGGCGTTAAAGTAACTTTACCTATATTATATATATATATATATATATATATATATATATATATATATATATATATATATATATATATATATATATATATATATATATATATATATATATATACTTGCTATACTATCTTATATATATATATATATATATATATATATATATATATATATATATATATATATATATATATTTTATATCTCCATATATATATATATATATATATATATATATATATATATATATATATATATATATATATATATATATATATATAATATATATATATATATACTACTATATATAACTGCTGCTGCTGCTCATATCTTATATATATATATATATATATATATATTTACCTTATAACCCCATGGAATATTGCACTTGAGATTAATTAATTCGCAAACTTTAGCTATTAATTCGATAATGCAAATATTAATAAGGCAATTTCGTTCAACGTCATCGGGTTTTACAAGCAAATCATGTTTATAAACAAATTTCGTTTTTTAACCAACTTTCCTTTTAAAAAATCACATGAAATTTTCCTAATTTATTTATTTTTTATTTATAAGGGAAAATGTTCTGGAAGGAATTTGGTTGGAGTAGTTTGGAAAGATCGTTTCATGTAATGAGTTACTATTAATGTTGATCTTGAATATTGATATTAATTGTGCCAAAATATTTTCAGTATATATATATATATATATATATATATATATATATATATCTTATATATATTTTATACTACTCATATATATATATATATATATATATATATATATATATACTCACTGCTATATATATATATATATATATATATATATAATGGGAAAAGGTGCATAATAGAGTGAATGGCGGGGTTTTGTGAGGGGGTATGTTGTGAGCCTACTGGGCCAAGGGATAAGCCCACTCTGATGAGAAGCCACAGTGAGGGTCCGTCGCGATCCTGTGAAACTCTAGGGTGGATTTTCTGACTGCAGAGAGTTCTCACTACAAGGTATAAAGGGAGCAGTAAAGCTGGGCTTTTTCTTTTCGACTTTGTGTCATATTCTTCTACTACTTTTCTGTTTCAGGTGTTAATGTTCAGAAAGCACCTGTCACCTACCCCCCAGTCTTGAGGAAGAGGTGGATGAATAAATATATATATATATATATATATATATATATATGCTTATATATACTATATATATATATATATATATATATATATATATATATATACTGCTCTCTCTCTTTATATACTATATATACTCTATATATATATACCATATATATATATATATTGGCTGGTCTTTAAATTGAAATCAACTTCTGAAATTTTGATGGGGCACTCTCCCATTTATTTTATTGTCTAAACAAATACTTGTATAAAAATTTCCGATTTTTATATGCTTTAGGGGTAACTACCAAGCTTTAAAATTTTGAATACTCAAGAAATTTTACAAAATTTGATTATTTTCACATCAAACTGGTAAACACATAAACAATAATCAGTATCAACTACTGAATGTACGAGAGAACATTCCCCTTGTTCTCATCTTCATTCCCTCTCCACTACAAGATCAACTCGCAGTCAGCTTTCATGTTGAGACAGGAGTGATTCATGTTTAGAAGCTCAGGCGCCGCAGGTCACACTCCCAGCCTAAGCCTGACTCAAGCAGATCAGTTTGTAGTCCGCTACTGTACTGAGTGAAATATAATTGTCTGAGTGGTTTTTGGCCATATTTGACTGCTAGGTTATAATAGGCCTAATCAAAAGTTATTTAAGTATTATTATAGTAAAATATTTTGAAATAGTATTAACAAAGTAACAATAATATTTTAGTTTATAACACTTTTTACTAATGGCATCAAGTATTAGCAAACCACCCATTTTAACCCGGGAATTTAGATATTTGTCTTGTTGGGCAAATGTCTACATCATTGTGCCAAACAAAGTTGCCATCTAAAAGAAAAGTTCTCAGCATTTTTTCTCATTATATAATTGAATTAAACCTAAATCGCTCACTGCATTGCTAGTGATCTGTTTCTTATTTGAGAAAAGGCTAAGATTCCCACTAGATTGAGAAAGCACGTTGTAGATAAAATTGAAGGACTTCTTAAAGAATGGCAAAAGCTTAAAAAGAACAAGGAAAATATAGCCAAACGATCAGAAGGCTTAAAACAAAACGAAGAAGAGTGGAGATTGGCTCTACAAGATATGTTTGATATTGCTCACGCTAATGCTCTTGATATGATCAAAATCCAAGAAGATAAAGATTTTTTCCTTTCCCAAAGACAAAAGAGACAAACTGGTAAAATGGAAAATGTAGATAAATTTTTTTTTGAAAAGGGAAGCAAATCTATTGAAAAAAGGGCTCGTTTTGAAAAAAAATTAAAGAACGTGAAGAAGAAAGTAAAACGTTGTTATTTGAACAAATATCAATTCCTTCGGATGGGTATGAAGATAAAAGTAGCTCGTTTGAAAGTGGTAGCCGTTCTTTAAATGAAGAAGGCCAAAGTTCTTCTTGTGATCCACACACCCCAAAAAAGAGGTAGGAAGAATATTCTAGATAATAATGTTGCTGCAAGTCTCGATGCGGCAAAGTTAAGTGATTGAAAGGCAGCTATTGTTTTGACAACAACACTTAAAAGCGTAGGATGTGATCTATCAGAATACAATGTTAGCAAATATTCTATTCGGCGTCTGAGATTGAAAAGCAGAGAAAATAGAGCTCAAGATTTAAAAACGAGTTCTCAGCTGATGTTTCCTTGACTATTCATTGAGACGGAAAATTTTTCAGAAGACATTGTAGGTAGTGAAACTGTTGATAGACTACCAATTATTGTTTTATGGAAAGTCATTGACCAATTACTTTCAATACCAAAACTTCCATCAGGAACAGGAGAAGCAATAGCTACTGCTATTGACGAAACTAGAATCCTGGAGAATTATTATTTTATTGATCAAGTAAAATGTTTGAGTTTTGATACAACTTCAGTAAACACTGGGTTGCGAATAGAAGCATGTGACCTTATTGAGCAAAAGATGAACAAAGAAATGCTCTGGATGGCTTGCCGTCATCATGCCTTCGAAATTACGCTTGAGGCAGCTATTGTTAAGTCAATTGGGGTTTCAACAGGGCCTGACATGCTGATGTTCAAACGATTTAAAAATTCTTGGGACTCAATCGATGACAGTGATTTTCAGACTGAAATATCTGATTTCAATTCATGAAAAAGTGATCAACAGTGCATCAGATATCATTAAGCTTGCCAAAAATCAATTTAAAAAGTTTCAGCCTCGAGACGACTATAAAGAACTTTTAGAGCTCATCATATTTTTTGGAGGAGTTCACAGAAGAGGAATACACTTTAAAGCTCCAGAAGAATTACATCGTTTTAGATGGATGGTAAAGGAAATTTACTCACTCAAAATATATTTATTTAGAGATTAATTAAAACTGTCCACACAAGAAGAATCTGGAATTCGCGACATTTGCTCTTTTGTTGTGAAATGTTATGTTCAAGTAGCATCTGCTTGTTTTTCCCCATGAAATGATTTGCAGCTCTTAAAAAGCATAAAAGAGTATAAAGGTCAATTATGAAATTTCAAAGTGTGCAATGAAGAAAATGGCGGATGCTTTAAAAACGGAAGAAAATGGTGAATCCTTGAAACGAGCCCGAGTTGATCCAGATGTAGTCCTTAAAAAGGATCTGCATGATTTTATATCAACTAACAAAATGAGGTTTTTTAAAATCTTGGAGTACTATCAGAAATTCTGTAAAAAAAATGTAACAATGGAAAGAAAACGAATCCTACAAGAAAGGTAAAGCAATAGTTGGTTCGTTAAGAATTGTTAATCATGTAGCAGAACGTGGAGTGGCACAAACTTCATACAACAGGCAAAGAACAAAAACAATACTTGTTGTTGATAGTAAAGCAATTTAGAAGGAAATATCCGGACTCTAAAAAATCTACTTTAATGTCTTAAAATTAAGTATAAACAACAAACTGAAATTCTTTTTTAACTTCATAAAATTTTTTTAATGTGTAACAAATCGAAAGTCTTTTAGATTGTAATAAAATGTTTAATAAATAATTGTTAGTTCAATTCTAATTTTCCCTGAAATTCAAAAACTTTCAGCCGTGGTCGCAACTCCTAAAACTTGACTTAAAAATATGAAAATAATTACAATACTTTTTTAATATAAAGTAAATCAAAATAACAGGGAGCCCAATTAAAAATTTACAAAAAAATTTTTTACCCTCATATAAGGACCACACTAATATATATATATATATATATATATATATATATATATATATATATATATATATATATATATATATATATATATATATATATATATATATATATATATATATATATATATATATATATATATATATATATATATATATATATATATATATATAGAGGTGATTCAAAATTATGGAAAAATTTTGGTAACTGATAAGAAATGCAAAAATAAAGTTAAAACTTCCTATAAAGGTATGACGTGATGTGCTTAGTTTTCCGTCTGGCTGTTTGTATGTGTTTTTACTAAATATCTTGTAACTACGAAAAAGGGGGACGTTAAAAGTATTTGAGGAACGAATAACTCATTCGGAATAGGAGGTGTAAGTAAACATATTATTATTGTATGATGGGTTTAATTTTGTACAACATAAACATACTGTTTCTAAAGCACCTACAAATGATATCAAAAGACTAAAAATGATGTTGAAAACGACCTCCGTTGTTCCCAATGCACGCGTCCAGGCGTCTTCTAATCAGTCGGACCGGATCAAATATTCCAGGAGTCTGTTTGATCGTTTCAATTACGTTCATAATCCTTAATCGTAGGTCTTCAACGGTATCGATTGGAGAAGAGTATCCTAAGGTCTTTAAATGTCCCCAAAGGTAATAATTCAAAGGATTTAGGTCTACTGGTGACCTTGCTGGCCACGGAACTCGGCCACCTCGAAATATCCATTGATTGTGAAATGTCTCATTCAGATGTTCACAAACTGCAGCACTAAAGTGTGCAGGAGCCCCATCATGCATAAACCACATGTTTTGGTGCAACTGAAGAGGTACATCATCAAACAAGGTACGGAGCTCATGTTTCATAAAGTTTAAGTAGATTATGCAATTAAGCCTGGGAGGAAGCTCAAACATAAGTACATGATCATGTAAAATTCCTGCCCAAATGTTTATTTAAAACTGATGTTGTGAGGATTTTCGTCTGCCCAAATGTGTTCGTTATGAACGTTAACGATAGCTGTTCTTGTAAAGTTAGCCTCGTCGGTAAATAAAGCCTTCGTTAAAAAGTTTGGGTCAATACATTTGTTCAAAAACCATTGACAAATAACAACACGAGGAGCATAGTCACGTGGCAATAGAGTATGCACCTAATGGACGTGGTACGGGTGTAACTGTTGCTCGTGTAGTAACCTCCAAATACTAGATTGGTTCGAATGAAACTGTAGTGACAATTCTCGCGTTCTCTTTTCAGGATGCTCAGAAATTTCATTAAGAACTAATTCTTCTAAATCAACAGTCCTAGTAGATCGGGGTCTACCTGCATTAGTGTACTCTTTGGACTGCAAATACCTTGTTTCAGACAGGCGTTGATGAATAGTGGCAAAAAAAACTTGCGTTTGGACAAATTCGGTTGGGATATTTCTCTTGATACAAACGTCTTGCTGCAGAACTATTGCAGCGAGCCATCTCATACATTAGATGCATGTCAGCTAGTTCAGAATATGAAAACACGTGGTAAATACGATCCATATTCAAAGAAACACGTTAGAGACACACACAGTCAATGAGTTACATTGTAATGCGTAACACAAACAGACAGTGCATTTATTGTATACAGTAGTTGGTTGTTTTGGTCAACAATGTGCTGAAATGTTTAATGGAAGGAGAAGTTGTTTGTGGAAAAGTTGTGATTATTTAAATGAGATGTTTCCAATTACTAAAATTTACATTCTCCCTTATTAATAGTCATAAATTATTAAATGTTATTAAATGTTTTTTGGTTCCTTAACATTTTAACCTAATTGATATAGATGGAATGTCGCCTCAAATACTTTTAACGGCCGCCATTT
>JABUQX010137411.1:15000-17500 GCA_015478945.1 Trachelipus rathkii | reverse complement strand
TCTCTCTACTCTCTCTCTCTCTCTCTCTCTCTCTCTCTCTCTCTCTCTCTCTCTCTCTCTCTCTCTCTCTCTCTCTCTAACCATCCATCTATGATGTATTGATTATGTATATAAATTGCGACATCTATTGTATGTATGTATGTATGTATGTATGTATGTATGTATGTAAGTATGTATCTATCTATCTATCTATCTATCTGTTATCTATCTATCTATCTATCTATCTATCTAATCAGTTAAGCTCTCTTTCTCTTGGATCAATCTTATTATCTTTTTAATCTTTTTAATCTTTTCTTATGCAAATTGATTTCATTTGCAAATATTAACTTATGCTCTATAGTTAAACTTTGGTTCCATTATTCTCTTCACTAGAGCCATATTAAAGTTTGCATTGATATATATATATATATATATATATATATATATATATATATATATATATATATATATATATATATATATATATATATATATATATATATATATATATATATATATATATATATATATATAACGTAAAAACGACGTCGCTTTTACTTCCTTTTGCGATGTGCGACATCGTATTAGTACATAATAATTACGTCCCTGGGATGTGGAAATGTCAGCTCTCAGCGACGTAACAGTGCGACATCACTGCGACGTCCTATGGTAACGTAGTATTTACGTACTCTTACGACATCCCTGCAACGTTACACGGTAACTTTTGTATATATATATATATATATATATATATATATATATATATATATATATATATATATATATATATATATACTAACAAGCTATGCTAATATAATAACATATATTATATATAAATTATATATATATATATATATATATATATATATATATATATATATATATATATATATATATATATATATATATATATATATATATATATATATAAAAGTTAGGACAGGTTACATAGATTTAAATAAATAATTATGATTTGTTATGAAGGTCTTTTATTGCAAATCAAGTTTTCTTTTCACTTTTATTAAATAAAATTGTTAGTTTTATTTTCTCTCGAAAACGTTAGATATCATTAGTGGCGGTTTAAGCATGGCTTAATTCGTCATAGGCTTCGTGTTGAAGTGCTGCCGAAAACAATTTATGTACTTTGTGACAACACATGCTAAATTCGTTTCTTGTATTATTATTATTATTATTATTATTATTATTATTATTATTATTATTATTATTATTATTATTTTATTATTATTATTATTATTATTATTATTATGTGTATTATTATTATATATATATATATATATATATATATATATATAATATATATATATATATATATATATATATATATATATATATATATATATATATATACTGTATATATATTATATTATAAATTTGGCAACTGTGGTTCTCTTTTAAATTTTACAACGGTTTTCATAGGTATAACAACAAATCGATTGATTTTCCTAAAAAATCGATTTTTAAGAATCTGTTAAACTCATTACCAGCAGATATTTCCGTGAAACACAATAAGCAGAAACACATAATAAACTAATTTACAACAAAATAATTAAAATAACACCGGCAGAGTCACTCCAAACTCTCTTTCGCGAGAGCATACCGTGACTGGAGACATAATTAATTATATTTATGAGTGTCCTCAAATGTACGACTTGAAAAAAATAAAGTTAAATTACATAATACAATTTCTGTAGAAAATAATGTATAAAATGACTTATAAACATCAAAACATAAAATGAAAAAGATTATGAAAGATTATAAGGAAATTTGCAGGAAAAAGACAGGGCGTTATTTATTTTTAAAAGGATATCGTACGCCTGGCAGTGTCGAGGAAACATTTATAAGTAACATTGCAACGTTGCATTTGGAACGAACAAGTGTACATCACATAAGATATAACAGCAATGTCACATATACGACGTATGTGTGATGTGACGAGTGCGACGAACATTAACGTCGCTGTGATGTATCTGCAACCATCTGTGCTATATATATATATATATATATATATATACATGTTATATATATATATATATATATATATATATATATATATATATATATATATATATATATATATATATATATATATATATAATTGCTATATACCTGCCTATCAGGGGGCGTATATATAGGGTAGGCCGGGTAGGTAGCTCCTACCCAATATTTTTAGGTTTTAAATAATTGAAATTAAATTGTAAAAATTATACTAAATTATTAAAATTTTTACATATAAAAGTTAAAAAAAGAAGCTATTTTGCATCATAAATTAAAAGAAAAACAACCACAATAATAATAGCTATAATAATAATAATTGAATTCATTTAGAAATTCTCGCTCCTACTCTGATCTTAGGAGTAAAAATCTTTGCACCGGGCGGACGAATGACGTCATTTTTTACGTCAACTTATAAGGGAGCGGGCTAGTCTGTCCTACCTATAATAATCGATAAAATAATCGATAATATATATGAAACTTTTCGTTCTCTTCCCGTATATGTACG
>JABUQX010137411.1:2500-10000 GCA_015478945.1 Trachelipus rathkii | reverse complement strand
GGAGGTGTTTAATGTTGTTATGTCA
The DNA here is from genome assembly GCA_015478945.1 of Trachelipus rathkii. NCBI lineage: Eukaryota > Metazoa > Arthropoda > Malacostraca > Isopoda > Trachelipodidae > Trachelipus > Trachelipus rathkii. The sequence continues at coordinate 9,975 of JABUQX010137411.1, read as the reverse complement.
TGTATTGGTGTAGGGTTTATATGGGATTCGATATGGTTAGTAAATTCTGTCCAGTTAGCTTTTTTGTAGTTAGTAAATGTGGTGGTCTTTTTTTTGGGAGTTTGGTGGGGGGAGGTCAGAGATATGAGGATAGGGAGATGATCTGATTGTAGGTCGGTGGTTGTGTCCCAGGTTAGTCTGTGATGTAAGGAGGGGGAACAGAATGTGACGTCTGGTGAGGTGGGGGATTGGTTGGCTTGGGGAGGGATTCTGGTGGGGAGTTTTTTTGAGTTAAGGATATTCAGGGATTCCAATTCATTAAGGATATGGTTGCCCCGGGGATCAGATGGGTAGTCTTCGTACCAGGCAGTGTGGTGGGCATTTAAGTCGCCTCCAAGGATGAGATTTGGGTATGTAGCTATTGTTGATAGGGGGGGTGTGAGGTTGTTTGGGGGCGGGTTTGGGGTGGTCGGGTGGCGAATATAAAGGTTGAAGATGTTGTAGGTGGTCTTGTTCAGGAGTATGGAACAAGATTGGGATTTTATTAATGCGGCGGGGAGTGGTGTGGAAGTGTTAGTAGTTGTATTATGATATGGTATGCTGTTGTGGATCAGTGTTAAAAGGGAGTGGTGAGGAGGTTGGGCAGGGGAATATATGGCATCGTAACCATAGAATGTGGGGAGAGGGGTGTTTTGGGCGAGGGAGGCTTCTTGTATGATAGCTATGTGGATATTGTGTTTTTTCAGGAAATGGTTAAGTTCTATGGATTTGTTGGTTAAGCCATTAATATTGAATTGTAGTATGTTGAGTGTTTGGGGATTAGGTTTGGTCGGAAGGGGGTTTTGGTTGGTGGTGTGGGGGCTACAGGTTGTACAGGTGTAGCCCATATTGTATCTGGGGAGGGTTCGGAATGGTGAGCAGGACAGGTGTACCCATCCCAGGCAACTAACACACTGGATGTTGTTTATTCCAACTTTTTTTTTTCATTAGTAACCTTATATATATATATATATATATATATATATATATATATATATATATATATATATATATATATATACGCTGAAATTTATACAATATTGATATAACCATATATATATATATATATATATATATACCAGCGGCGACTCCAGTAACTTTTTACTACTCGGGCTCTCTCTCTCTCTCTCTCTCTCTCTCTCTCTCTCTCTCTCTATATATATATATATATATATATATATATATATATATATATATATATATATATATATATATATATATATATATATATATATATATAACTATATATTTAAATTGTTTTAAATAAAATAAAGTAGTCTCTCCTTATTTATACTTAAAGAGAATGTCAGTTCTCGTGACTTTGTCATCATCCAAAATATAACTACGAAAGAAGCCAAAGGCAACAATATTAACACTTTTATAGGCTAAATTCACATACACAAAACAATCCCGGCTGTTTAATCCGAGAACGACAGTTACCTTTTTTTAATAGATTGATAAATAGCGTTCTTTTATTGCGATTATTATATATATATATATATATATATATATGCTCTAACAACAATATATATATATATGCTATATATATATATAGCAGCACCATATATTACTGCCTATATATCACTGCTCTGCTCTTAGCATATATATGCTAAATATGCTGCTAAATCAATTTAAAAACGCAAACATATGGTATCGGTAAAGGTATTGGCAAGAATTTTACCGATACCGATTCCGATACCGATATAACTTTCTTACAAAATTACTGATACCGATACCGATACATCAAAATCGATGATACCATTGTATCGGTGCATCACTAATATAATATATATATATATATATATATATATATATATATATATATATATATATATATATATATATATATATATATATATATATATATATAAAAAAAATATATAATTATATATATATAATAAAATATATATATATATATATATATATATATATATAAATATTTTATGGGAAGGTAAAGAATTTACTGCCTTCTCTGGGATTGAACCACCGCCATGTTGCGAATGAGGACAATATACCCGGTGCTTTACGACTGAGCTATCCTCCAACCCAAAAAAGTTGGATTCAAGAACAGTTATAAAGCAACCGAGCTCCCTTCAAGGCGACATCACCAGGTGTCCAGCCTGTCTTATCCCTCGTTCTTTATATTGTAGATGTTAAATATTGCATATTAATCGCAATTATATAAGATGTAAATAAAGAAAGAACATTTTATGGGAAGGTAAAGAATTTACTGCCTTCTCTGGGATTGAACCACCGCATGTTGCGAATGAGGACAATATACCCGGTGCTTTACAACTGAGCTATCCCATATATATATATATATATATATATATATATATATATATATATATGGGTCTATCCATTTTTTCCGTACCAAAATAATGGAAGTTGGCCGCTCGATAATTTTTGAAAACTTTTATATTTTGCATGGCGTTAATGTTATCCCTGGAAAGTTCAAAACCACCATTCGTTTTTGTAGATTTACTCTGGTTGTAACAGGGTGAGCCAAAATGTTTGACCAGGTGGAGCAAAATTTATCACTTAATAGAGGTAACATTTTAAGTCATATCTCCATATTAGTAATTCTTATACCAAATTTCATAGAGAGTGATTTGTTAGGGATACTTTAAGGTACATTTGGCCTTTCCTGTTTTTTTTTGGGAAAATAATATTTCACCATGAAAATGAATCCGAAAAATTGTGTTAAAAATCAAAGAAATTTCCATTTTCGTGGGTGTATTATTAAAAGAAGGAAATAATTTAACAATATAAAATTTTGTGTGATGATACATACTAAAGTAGGGTTTAACTTAAATCTTATTTGAAGTTTGGTAAATATTTTTAAAAAAAATTTACAGGGTGTCCAAAAATCAATTTTTCGGAAAATCAGTAACTTTGAACCTTAATATCTCTGATGGGGTAAGTGCTAAAAATCTGAAATTTTCACACATTATACTACTACCATAGATGTTCCTTCACCTGTAATATTGACTTTGGTATTTGCTTGTTTTAAGAAATACAGCCATTCAAAAATGCCAAAAAAAAAAATTTTTAAGTTGTGTTATGATAGCATACGTAGGCCTACTCGTAATATAAAGTACCTATATTGTTAAAGTGTGTAAATATTATTATTATTATTAGAAATTATTAAAATTTATTGTCATAATTCTTTTTTTTCAATTTTTATTTAGCATAAAACAATGAAAATAAAATTCATAATTTTGGAAAAAATTCACGTTTGGAAAATGTCAATAAAATATAACTTAGACTTGTGTTTTTCTATCCAAATTAATACTATAACATTATTAAAATCTACTTAACATTTAAATTATAATTAAAATTAGTTTGGATAAACACAGACGTAATAATATTTAATGACCGTTTCTCCCCGACGCCACTGACCGGTTTTTCCCGAATTCAATTTTTTGAAAATGGAATTTTAAAAAAAAATTTAAAAAATATTTATTTCGATATTTTTATTATTTTCATTATTCTATAACATTAAGGAAACTCCAAATGTGAGAAAAAACTATTAAGTAAAGATGTAACTTAAAATTTCGATTTTTCATGATTCATTAAAAAAAAAAAACGGCGATTTTTGACCGATTTTCCCCCATTTTACGGTACCTATATATATATATATATATATATATATATATATATATATCAATATATATATATATACACACATTTTTTTTTTTATATATAACAACTATATATATATATATATATATATATATATATATATATATATATATATACCATATATATATATATATATATATACCGTATATATAATAATATATATATATATATATATATATATATATACTACTATATATATATATATAATATATATATATATATATATACTTCTTTCTTCATAACATATATATATATATACTGCTATATATCATAAACGTAACATACAAACATTTTTTTTAAGATAAAGAGGCCCGTATATATTTTTTTATTTACAATCAACATGGTAAGAGCGACACAAGCACACTTCAAAATCTTAGCTTGCATAACTGAATTAATGTCGCGCTTTACATTAAATATTATTACGTCTGTGTTTGTCCAAACTAATTTTAATTATAATTTAAATGTTAAATAGATTTTAATAATGTTATAGTATTAATTTGGATAGAAAAACACAAGTCTAAGTTATATTTTATTGACATTTTCCAAACGTGAATTTTTTCCAAAATTATGAATTTTATTTTCATTGTTTTATGCTAAATAAAAATTGAAAAAAAAATTATGACAATAAATTTTAATAATTTCTAATAATAATAATAATATTTACACACTTTAACAATATAGGTACTTTATATTACGAGTAGGCCTACGTATGCTATCATAACACAACTTAAAAAAATTTTTTTTTTTGGCATTTTTGAATGGCTGTATTTCTTAAAACAAGCAAATACCAAAGTCAATATTGCAGGTGAAGGAACATCTATGGTAGTAGTATAATGTGTGAAAATTTCAGATTTTTAGCACTTACCCCATCAGAGATATTAAGGTTCAAAGTTACCGATTTTCCGAAAAATTGATTTTTGGACACCCTGTAAAATTTTTTTAAAATATTTACCAAACTTCAAATAAGATTTAAGTTAAACCCTACTTTAGTATGTATCATCACACCAAATTTTATATCGTTAAATTATTTCCTTCTTTTAATAATACACCCACGAAAATGGAAATTTCTTCGATTTTTAACACAATTTTTCAGATTCATTTTCATGGTGAAATATTATTTTCCCCAAAAAAAAAAACATGAAAGGCCAAATGTACCTTAAAGTATCCCTAACAAATCACTCTCTATGAAATTTGGTATAAAAATTACCAATATGGAGATATGACTTAAAATGTTACCTCTATTAAGTGATAAATTTTGCTCCACCTGGTCAAACATTTTGGCTCACCCTGTTACAACCAGAGTAAATCTACAAAAACGAATGGTGGTTTTGAACTTTCCAGGGATAACATTAACGCCATGCAAAATATAAAAGTTTTCAAAAATTATCGAGCGGCCATCAGCGGTACGGAAAAAATGGATTGACCCTTCAAGGCGACATCACCAGGTGTCCAGCCTGTCCTACCCCTCGTTCTTTATATTGTAGATGTTAAATATTGCATATTAATCGCAATTATATAAGATGTAAATAAATGCGGTAATTCAATCCCAGAGAAGGCAGTAAATTCTTTACCTTCCCATAAAATGTTCTTTCTTTATTTGCCTCATATAATTGCGATTAATATGCAATATTTAACATCTACAATATATAGAACGAGGGATATGACAGGCTAGACACCTGGTGATGAAATACAGAAGATGGAAGAGAATTCCACAGAACAGAGGTGGTGGGAAAGAAGGAATCACCACAACGAACTAGCCTGGAGTTACCAATGTCAACACAAAACTCGTGCGCAGATACAGCACTCCTTGTGCTACGAGGGCGTCGTAAAGGTGGTGTACGCGAGTGATAAGTTCCTTCGAGCACCTGCCGCTGCGGTACTTATAGGATAGAGATAAAGCACCAAAATCACGCCGCAAAGATAGAGGGTCAAGTGAACTGGAAACTACAGAACAGTTTAAAAGCCTTTTGGCCTTTGACTCGCCCCTGTCCAAATGCCGGGTGAAACCAGACCCCCCCCCTCTCAGATATGAGAGCATTACTCCATACATGGGCGGATGACACCCTTGTAAAGCTGGAGCAACTGAGAAGAGGAAAAAAGTCGCAGTCTAAACAGAACTTCCAGTTTCTTTGAGGCTGCCTTAGCAACCGTTGTGACGTAAGGTTTCCAAGACATTTTTCTGTTTATGTTAAGGCCAAGGATGTTTAAATTGTCAGCAGGAGAAACGAGAGAACCGTCGAGAGAGATAGGAAAGTTAGGAAAGTTAGATGTTTTGGAGAAGGAGATTTGTAGAAGTTGGGTTTTTAAGAATTGAATTTCACAAGGTTGAGACGACCCCATCCGGAAATTCTATCCAGATCAGCGTGAATAGAATCGAAAGATTAAGACGAGAGGCAATTCTAGAAGTAAAAGAGGGAGCAGAATTGATATGAGTTGAAGAATGAAGGGTCGAGTCATCGGCATATAAGTGGATAGAATTAGAGGTTTGAGAAGATTATTAATGAAAAGTAGGAATAAAGTAGGAGATAAGACAGAACCCTGAGGACCACCACTATTGACAGAAAAAGAAAAAGAAGCCGCCCCATCAACAACATCCGATATTAAGCATTTGAAAGAAAGCTAGACATAAGTAAGCAAAGAGAAGGAGAAAACCCAAAGGAGTTGAATTGAAAAGCAGTGACACGTGCCATACTCGGTCAAATGCTTTGGGTATGTCAAGCGCCACCACGCAAGAGTCTCCCATGAGAAAGTTCCTAAGAGCGAAAAACCATAAATCTGTTAGATAGGAATGTATATCGCCAGTAGACCTCGAGCGCCGAAAGCCGTACTAGCGATCGGAATGAGTTTCCAGATGATCTAAGAAGTGAGAGTAGAGAAGGGTTTCAAAGATCTTAGGTAGAATACAAGTGAGAGCTATAGGGCGATAGTTAGAAGGATCAGAGAGCGGCTTCCTTTTTTTCGGAATAAGGTTGGACATGTTCGAGCTTCCAACACTGAGGGAGAGTGCTAGTGTTGGAGCATAGAGTATAGTTGAACGAGGGGAGGGACCAGCTCGGAAGACACTCCCTCAAAAAACGGGGAGGAATGCCATCCGGGCCACTCCTCCTAACGTTCATAGATTTCAGAGGCCCATGCACCCGATCAAATGTAATCACAGGCAAAGGCATAGGTCACCTGAGAGGAGAGGTAGTAGGAAGAGGAATGCCAGAATCGTCCAAGGTTGAGTTAGAGGAAAATATGAGGCCAAAGAGATTGGCCTTTTCAGTTGGAGAATTAGCAACAGAATCATCAGATAGAATAAGAGAAGGAAAGGCAGATATACAGAAGTTGCTAGAGATATTTTTGGCAAGAGGCCATAAAAATTTGTCAGTAGGAGAACCAAGGAGGTTAGCGCACTTTCGTTTGATGAAAGCCCGCTTTGCTTGTCGAAGAGTATCCCTGCAACGATTTCTAGCTAAATGAAAATTAGCGAGAGTGATAGGAGAAGGAGAATTTCCCCCCTTCCCCCTCCGATACGCACTGTCTCTAGCCTGAATAGTCAGAGAACAAGCACGATCGAACCATGGATTATGAGGAGAGAAAGATTTAGTTGAAGAAGAAATGAACCTGCTCATCCCATCAACGATTACAGCTTCCTCCTTATCTTTTAAATCTTTATACATCTATCATTATTCCTTACTGAGGTAGCCAATTTGCTATCATCTGCAAACTTGGAAACCTTACATTTAAGTCCCTGGTCAAAATATTTTATACATAGATGAGGAACAGCCGCTTGACCTAAGAAATCGTTACTGACCCCAAACATGTCTCCT
>JABUQX010137409.1:0-7500 GCA_015478945.1 Trachelipus rathkii | reverse complement strand
TTAACAGGAAAGGAGAAAGAGGACGCTCCATCAACGAGTGCTGATATAGAGCGATTATGAGCGATCAGAGAGGAATAACTAGACAAGAGTAAGCAAAGAGAGGAGGAATACCCAAAAGGAAGGGGTTAGAGAGCGCATGACGCGTTTGGCCAAACTCAGTGTCAAGCCATTTGGATATGTTCAAGCCACCACGCAAGACTCCCCTGATCCCAAGGGCAGAAGACATAATCCATTAGATAGGAAAGTATGTCCCAGTTGACCTCGACGACAAAAGCATACTGGTATCTGAAAGAAGGGAATGGACTTCCAGATGATCCAGGAAATGAGAGTTAAGAAGAGTTTCAAAAGAATTTTTAGACAAGAATACAATTGAGAGCTATATGACGATAGTTAGAACGATCAGAGAAGCTACCTTTTTTTGGAGGGATCGGTTGGACATATGCGCGCTTCCAGCACTGAGGAAAAGTATTAGTATTAAGATATAGAGAGTAGAGTTGAACGAGGACAGGCGTCAGCTCGGAAGCACACTCCCTCAAAACACGGGAAGGAATGCCATCCGGACACTAGCCTTCCTGACGGTTCATAGAACTCAGGATCCCATGCACACGATCATGTGTAATTACAGGTAAAGACATGGGAAACCTGAGAGGAGAAAGAGTAGGAGGAGGGATGCCAGAATCGTCCAGGGTAGAATTAGATGAAAAAAAAGGAGGCCGAAGAGATTGGCCTTTTCAGAAGGAGAGTTAGCAACAGAACCGTCAGAGCGAATAAGGGGAAGAAAAGGTAGATTTACAAAAGTTGTTAGAGATGTTTTTGGCAAGGGGCCAGAAATTTTTATCAGTAGGAGAACCAAGCAGGTTGTTGCACTTTCTTTTAGTAAAAGTACGCTTAGCCTGACGAATAATATCCCTGCAACGATTCCGAACAGAATGAAAATTAGTAAGAGTGATAGGAGAACGAGAGTTTTTCCATGCCCGATACGCAATGTCTCTCTCCTGAATGGCGCGAGAACAAGCTCCATCGAACCATGGATTTTGGGGAGAGAAAGATTTAGCTGAAGATGGAATGAACCTGCTCATCCCATCAGTGATTACGCCCCCCACCTTTTCAGCGGCGACCGAAGCATCCCCAGAGTCAAAGCAGGATTCATTCCAAGAGTAGTTTGCCAAAAAACAACGCAATGCCCCCAATTAGCCCGATTAAAGTGCCAGAAATTACGTTTTGGGTAATAATGGTCGATACATTCAGAGTGTTTGCCTTTTTTCCAAAATTTTAGATGTGTGTTGGCCCTAGATCATATTGTAATGATATTGTATTTAAAACGAGAAGGAGTAGTGGTGAAACATAAGTCAAGCGTATTCAAGAATTGGTTAGGACGATCTGGAATATGTGTAGGTTCCTTAATTAACTGTTCCAGATCGTTGAGAATACTGAATGTTTTGGCCTCCTCTCCGCCTGCATCAGTGTGAGAGGAGCCCAACCACTCAGTGTGGTGTACGTTGAAATCCCTTAAATAGAGGACCTCAGCATTTGGATGGGAAGAAGTAACAGTCTCATGAGAAGTAGTAAGATATTCAAAAAAGACGTGAAAATCTGTTCCATTAGGGGAGCAGTAGCAGAAACACAAGATAATGATAGTAGTAGGGAGAAAGATTTTTAGCCACAGAACATCGAAGTTAGGAGATTCAAGATTCTCGAGACGTGTTACAGGAGTGTTTATGTTTATATAGGCACAGACTCCACCATTTAGTCGGAAATTATAGAAAAAGTTATAGTTAGAGATATTAAGTTTATTTGAAAAAGAATCCCTGGCCAACTGGGTCTCAGACAGTAATAAAATGTTAGGTTGAGAGTTAGAGAGGTGATATTCCACAGATTCATGATTAGCACGAAGGCCACGCACGTTGGCGAAGTCAACTGAAAACCCCCGCCTGCGCCCACCCCTACATCCACTTCCACCAGTCATTTAATCAGCCAGTCGCACAAACAAACACACTCAAACTCTTGTACACAATACAATCGAAAGTCATACAATATAATAAACTAATACACATTAAAACCTTAAAATGCTTTATCACATAAAATATTATTTAATAAACAAGTAAAAAAAAACCATATCCAATAACAAATGCTAAACTATGAAACAAAAATTTAAAGGAAAAAAATAAATAAATAAATAAATAAATACGATAATCTAAAACTTAGCTTAAAATCCTAAAACGGCGAGAGACACACTAGCAACTTCGACACTTGCAGACATTAAACTATCAAATACTAAAAACACTTTACTAATAAATAAAAATTAAAACAAAAAAAAAGCAAAGAGCAACACTACAAAACCAGAGACATTTAATTAAAATTAGGCTTGATTAAAAGAAAAACTCAAAAACATTAAAAAACTGAATTGGCAAAATTAAAAACACTCGCAAGCACCATCTCGCACGTCTACACAGAATAAGCGTCAACTATCATATATACTATGCATATACATATAGTATGTATTATATATATTTATTAATTTTATATAATTATATATAAATATACATAATAAAAAATAAATAAAATATATATATATATATATATATATATATATATATATATATATATATATATATATATATATATATATATATATATATATATAATATATATATATATAATAAATATATCATATATATATATATATATATCAGTGGCGAAGCGTCCAGTCATCTATTGATGCGGCGATGACTGACCAGATGAGATAAAAAATAAATCAATTCTTTTTTCAAATTTCATTATTCCATATATATATATATATATATATATATATAAAAAAAGTGTAAAATATAAAATATAATTTTTAATATATATATATATATATATATATATATATATATATATATATATATATATATATATATATATATATATATATATGCGCTTGAAAAAGCGGATCAATTACAATGAATTAATATTAATATAACATGCCCAGGTAATCTGTAAATTTGTCGGATCAATTGCGAGCACATTATCAGTATTATTATATAATGTTCACCAATCAAATTGCGCCAAAAATGTATAGTGATATAACATGGCTAGCTCATCTATAGATTTGTCGCTGAAGAACTATTTGAGCGAATTTGTTTCTCATATTAAAACATAAGTACTTTAAAATTTCGTTCAAACTTCGGACTTCTGAAATATAGTAAATTATTAAAGAAATTATAAATTCAAAAATTATTATTAGAATCAGTGAAATACAATAATAAATTTCACTCTTTTTACAAAAATAAGTCAATTAAAGTTTCTTACTTTAGAAATAATATATATTTTATAAAGTACGAAATATGATGAAACAACCTTAAAATATTGGCAAAAATTCGTTTTCCTTGAAAGAAAATGTATTTTAATGGGAAACTACTTTTGAAAAATAACCTAATATATTATTATTATTATTATTATTATTATTTATTATATTATTATATTATTATATTATTATTATTATATTATTATTATTATCATTATTATATTATTATTATCATTATTATTTATTGAAATTTAATATGAATTTTGGTTTTTGCTGTTTTTTTTTATTTTTATTCTTCCTTTCCAATTCTAATTTAAAAAAAACTATTTCCGGGCCTCTCTCTCCTCTTCTCTCTCTCTCTTCTCTCTCTCTCCCTTCCTCTCTCTATAATATATATTATATATTATATTATATTATAATATATATATATATATATTATATATATATATATATAATATATATTAACTATTTGATAAGGTTCCCCACATAAGGCTGATGAAGAAGTTACTTCAATGTGGTATAGGTGGAGTGGTACATTTTTTTTTTTTTTTTTTTTTTTTTTTTCACCACCACTCACGGGCAGAGCCCTTTTCGGGGGGGGGGTGTTGCACACCAAAGTTTCATCCGCTAGCGCAAATAACGCAGAATGGAGAACAGACGCACAGGCTTTAAAGTGAGTGAGATTAAATTCAGCAGGGAACACAGAAGATTGGAAGAGAATTTCCACAAACAGAGGTGCAGGAAAGGAAAGAAGCACCGCAGCGAAACTAGCCTGGGAGGTATTACCAAGATCCACAGCAAAACTCGTGGGCAGACACAGCACCCCTTGTGCTACGAGGGCGTCGTAAAGGTGGTGGTACACGGGTGGTAAGTTCCCTCGAGTACCTGCCGCTGTGGTACCTATAGAAAAGAGATAAAGTACCAACATGGCGCCGCAAAGATAGAGGGTCAAATGAACTGGAAAGTACAGGACAGTTTATAAAGCCTTTTGGCTTTTTTGATTTCGACCCCTTCCAAAAGCCGGAGTGAACCAAGAGCCCCCAAAGATATGAAAACAAGTACTCCATACAAGGGCGGATAACCCTTGTATAGCTGGGAAAGTAACTGAGAAGATGGAAAAAAGTCTCACAATTCTAAACAGAATCCCAGTTTCTTTGAAGCCACCCTAGCAACCGTTGTGATGTGAGGTTTCCAAGACAGTTTTTTGTTTATGTTAAGGCCAAGAATGTTTATATTGTCAACAGGAGAGACGAGAGAACCGTCGAAAGAGATAGGAAAGTTAGAAGGTGTTTTAGAGAGGGAGATTTGTAGAAGTTGAGTTTTTAAAGAATTGAATTTCACAAGGTTGAGACGACCCCAATCGGAAATTCTATCCAGATCAGCGAGAATAGAATCGAAAAGATTAAGACGAGATGCAATTCTAGAAGTAAAAGAAGGAGCAGAATTGAAATGAGTTGAAGAATGAAGGGTCGAGTCATCGGCATATGAGTGGATAGAGTTAGATGTGCAGGTGAGAAGATCATTAATGAAAAGTAAGAATAAAGTAGGAGATAAGACCGAACCCTGAGGAACACCACTATTGAAAGAAAAAGAAGAAGTCGCTCCATCAACCACATCCGATATTGAGCGACATGAAAGAAAGCTAGACATAAGTAAGCAAAGAGAAGGAGGAAACCCAAAGGAGGGGAGCTTGGAGAGCAGTGACGCGTGCCATACCCGTTCAAATGCTTTGGATATGTCAAGCGCCACCACGCAAGTCTCCCCGTAGTTCCTAAGAGCGAAAAACCATAAATCGGTTAATAGGAAATATTAATCCCAGTAGACCTTGAACGCCGCAAAGGCCGTACTGTGTGATCGGAAAGAAGAGAATGAGATTCCAGATGGCCTAAGGAAGTGAGATTTAAGAAGTGTTTCAAAGATCTTAGATAGAATACAAGTGAGAGCTATAGGCGATAGTTAGAAGGATCAGAGCGGCTTCCTTTTTTCGGAATAGGTTGGACATGTGCGTGCTTCCAACACTGAGGGAAAATGCTAGTATTGAGACATAGAGAATATAGTTGAACGAGGGGCGGGGTCAGCACGAAAGCACATTCCCTCAAAACTCGGGGAGGAATGCCATCCGGGCCACCCGCCTTCCTAACGTTCATAAATTTCGGAGCCCTTGCACCCGATTAAATGTAATCACAGGTAAAGAACATGGGGCACCTGAAGAGGAGAGGGAGAAGGAGAAGGATTAGGAATGCCAGAATCGTTCCAAGGTTGAGTAGTGGGGGAAAATAGGATGCCGAAGAGATTGGCCTTTTTCAGTTTGTGGCAGAGTTAGCAACAGAGCCATCAGATCGAATTAGAGGGGCCAAAAGATGATTTAACAGATTTGTTAGAGGATTGTTTTGGCAAAGGCCAGAAAAATTGTTAGTTAGGAGATCCAAGGAGGTTCAGCGCACTTTCGTTTGATGAAAGCCCGCTTTGCTCGTCGAAGAGTATCCCTGCAACGATTTCTAGCTGAGTGAAAATTAGCGAGAGTGATAGAAGAACGAGAATTTTTCCACTCCCGAATAACGCGCTTGTCTTATCGTGAATGGCCAGAGAACAAGCACGATCGAACCATGGATTATGAGGAGAGAAAGATTTAGTCGAAGAATGAATGAACCTGCTCATCCCGTCAATGATTAAACCTCCCACCTTAGTGGCAGAAACCGAAGCGTCATCAGAAGTCAAAAGCGAGCATTCCAATTATAGTTAGCGTAAGAATCGACGCAAGGCCCCCCCAATCAGCCCGATCAAAGTGGCCAGAAAAAAAACGCATAGGGCAGGAGAAGCTGTTGGAGAGAAAGTAATAAAATTTAAGAGATATAAGGTTGTGGTCAGATTTACCAATAGGAGCGAAATGGTGTATTTATAGAGAGAAGGACTAGTGGTGAAAACATTAGGTCAAGTGTGTTTCAAGAATTTGTTGGATTTTAAAGAGTAGTTGTGGAATAGAAAACAGTGTGTACAACTAAATGGGAATAATGCATCATGGGAAATAGAGAATAGAAGTGACACACTGGGTTCAGAGCTGGGGTTAATTGTTCCTCATATATATAAGTGATTTAGACCATGGACTTAAATTGCAGGTTTCTAAGTTTTGCAGATGATACCAAAGTGGCCACCTTCAGGTTAGGAGAAAAGTGAATGATGTATTAAAAAGAAATTCAAATGATCTTTTGATAAACTTCGGTAGGCAGATAAGTGGGCAAATGAATTTTTTTTAGTGAAAATTTGTAAGGTTCTTCACCTAGGTTTCTCAAATAAAAGTTTTAACTGCGATATGAATGGGGATTAGCTTGAACCTGTGGACCAAGAAAAAGATATAGGTGTAATTATAAGCAGTAATTTGGAAGTAGCTAATCAGTGTTTCTTGGAAGCAAATAAATAAAGCTAATAAGATTGCTGGGCCATAATAAATTCGCAATGTTTGTGTTACAAGAGCAAAGAAGTAATAAGTAAACTGTATAATAGCTATGTTAGGCCAATAATAGAGTATTCTGCACAAGTTTGGGCCCCTTATTTAAAGAAAGACTTAGATATGCTAGAGAGAGTGCAAAGGTAGGGCAACAAGGATGATTTCTGGGTTTGAGGGTAAGGGCTATGAGGAGAGGCTGAAGGAGTTAGGAATGTTTTCAGTAGAAAGGCGATTTCTCAGAGGGGACATGATACAATTCTACAAAATTTTTACATCTAATGATAATTACGGAGACCAATAATTCCTCAAGTAGAGCACGGACGGAGATACCAGGGGGCATAAGAAGAAAATTAAGCAAGAAAGCATGCCATCTTGATATAAGAAAGCTTCTTTCAGCAAAAAAGAGCTGTTAAATTTTGGAATGGTTTGCCACAGGAGGTTGTTATATATATATATATATTATATATATATATATATATATATATATAGTATATAATATATATTATATAATATATATATATATATATATATATATATATATTATATATATATAATATATATATATATATATATATATATATATATAATATATGAAGGTGGTAAGTGAGTGTTGACTTGAGAACCACCTTCATTAGCTGAAGACTAGATGATGTTGAAGAGAGTGAGCATTGTCGCGATGAATTGGCGTTTCGTCCCGGGGGGGCTGCTTTGGACTCATCGGTGGTGGTCGCAGCCCCCTTCCACCAGACGCCACAGAACTCCCCCC
>JABUQX010137407.1:0-18209 GCA_015478945.1 Trachelipus rathkii | reverse complement strand
ATTTGTCTTTTAGAGGACAAGGAAAATATAGCCTCAAAATCATGTGGTAATTTTGTAGATTTGGTTAAGCTGATTGCCAAATTTGATCCAACTTTGCGAGAGCACCTGCATCAAGTGATGAAGAAGTATGTTGTGAGAAATCAGTACCTCGGAAAAAATATTCAGAGAGTTAATTGAGCTTATGGCTAGTCACGTTAAAACTAACATAGTCAATAAAATCTTGAGAAACAAGATTATTCATCAGCCTAGATTTGTACCGGAAGATGTCGCTCGGATGAGCAGACTGTCTTATATACGGACACAATAAGGACACAGTGAAACTTGAAGAACATTTTGAGAGTTGTATGGCAGTAGAAAAACTATGTAGAAGCTTAGCTATCAGATAGTAATATAAATTAGAGGAACTAGGTTGTCTCTGATAACGGTAGGAGCAGGCTATGATAAAATGGAAGCTAATATGCGTGGAAGAGAAAAAATGGTGTATACGAAAGAGATGAATTTTAAATAATTACTGATAACGAAATGTAACGACACCGTGACGCGGAGTTTCGTCTGGTCCAGTTGAGAAAGGCAGAGTCTTTGGATTTTGTGGTGAGAGTAAGTTTGTATGCCACGAGTCTATCTTCTTATAGTGTATCCTCAGGCCTTCTCTGAATTTTTTGTTGTCAACGATTAATGCTTGGAGTACATGCCGATTACTACCTATTTATTTCGTGCATTGCATCACTCTCGTAGCGGGAGATGAGAGGAGCATATTGTGATTGATCAAAGTGTTGACGATTTGTCCCATAAGAAGCACGTGACACAAGAAACACAGAAGGGAGAGTGTGAATATTAATCACGTGATAAAAGCTATATACGAAAAAAGGTACGCAATAAAGATAAAATTGTAGATTTTTATAGTAATTATCACTCCTTGTGATACATTACCACAGACTGATGGGATTAGAATAAGTGTAAATGATCTACATATTATAGTGTAACAGAATGTATACAGATATACGTAATTTTGTAGTGTCTTTAATGTTTTGAATATGTTGATTAATTGTTAATATGCTTGATCACAAAATCTACCTAGTAAGATATTGTCCAAAGTATATATATGAATTTGGATGAGCACAGTTAGGATCTACAAGCATTATTATAATTGGTTAGATGAGTACCGACAGAGTGGATTCGCCTCGGCACTGTTAACAGCCAAGAGAGTTAGTGAAGAGTGGGATTGAAGGAGAGTACTGAAATAAAAAATTTGTTTCCTATGAACTAAAAGCGATGATTCCCGAAACCAATATAATAAATCTACACTGAATGAATAATTTTCAAATAATATTTTTTTTAGGCTTTCATGTCGATGTTTCAAATTCTTACTTAATTAAATTACAATCAAATAATACATGAAAATAAAAGTAAGGATTATATAATATACAATTAATGACCTCTGCAGTAATGAATGATGATACTTTGGATGAAATAAATATAGTTGAAGAATTTGGAAAGTTTCCTTATATAACTCAAAGGGAACACATATTATATATGAGCTATAATAGACTCTGTGATAAAGCTCAGAATGTTTTCACGAAGTCTTAATGACGGTAGAAATAACAGTACGAATTTCATATCTATAGTTCTTAATAATACATGGCCAAAATCGGTGTGTGTGAAAATGTCTTATCACAAACTAATTTTTAGTTATCTTTAAGAATATAATAGCTACTATTCCAGTACTGTAGCCTCTCAGAGAGATAGCTTCTACTGAATTGGATGCTCATCAAAACTTTACCTTGAGAAACCATCACCTTGATAAGTAACCGGCATCGCACGGCTCTTTTCTCAATAGAAAAAGACTTGGCCCCGACCGACTTTTAGATTTGAAGAAACTATATAGATATTTAAGCTCCTAGTCTCATAGTAAAAATAACGAGGTTGTCCAAGGTGAAAGTTAATTTTTTGTAGTGAGTGAACGGTAAATTTTCCGACTTCACCATTCAGACCCATATTATATAATTTATTTACTATATAATCTATTTATGAGTAAAAAAAAAGGATTAAAGCAAATGTAATAATTAATATATATATATAATATTTAATTATAATATTATATATATATATAATATAATAATTATAATAATATTAATATTATAAATAATCAAATTAATAGTATATATATATATATATAATATTATTATAATTATAATATATATTATATATTAATTTTATTATATTGGTACTTTGAAGTTACATATATTACCTTAATATATTAATATAATTATAAATTCATATATCAATATTTAATTATATATATATAAATATATATAAAGAATGTTTATATGGAATCAAATAGCATATAAACTATATATCGTATAAATATATTTGAATTTGCAAACTATGTATATATGAAATTATATTATTCTTTAAAATAAACATGTTTCCATTTAACAAATGTCAGGGTTTGAACCAAGTTTTGTTATTGTGCAGATTTTTAATCTTTATTATATACTTGCTGTATTTGTTTTTACTAGTATTAAAACTAACCGCAGGGCGCGCAAAGCTCATTGCCGCCACGTAGGCCGGTCACTAAGATTCTTGGCTCAGAAAATATTCGTCATCGGAACTAGACTAATTGAAAAAGAAATTCGAATTTGAGATATAAATAAATTTTTTTGTGCATAGGAAATAAGTTGATATATTTTAATCGAATGATCTAGCCCTTTGTAATATCTGAAAATTTTAATTAACTTGATATATGAATCCTTGCAGAAAAAGAAATTCGAATTTTATTAGTACATTTTCTAACGACTATATGAAAATTTTATAAATTATTTGAGTATTTTTTCTCATACTTCGTCCGATCAGCATCAATATTATTCAAGGTTGGATAGGATCATGGCAGAGCTACATCTTTGTAGATAAATAATTGTTTTAACTTTCATTAGTCAATAAAATAAATAATTTTTTTACTATATTCAAAAAAAAAAATAAAATTTGGTGAGAAAAATTTGTTCCAAGAACATAATAATAATAACTTAATGCATATACAAAAAAATATATGTCCCCTTCGGCATAATCTATAATACCTCTCGGTTTGGAGACTTAAGCATATTACCTGCAAAAAATTATTCATCCATTCGCACGAAGTGAGAAAATAATTATATCGCAATTTTGTCTATTTTAAAAAACCATATAAAAAAGTGGGTTTCGAAATTAAACATTGCTCTTACAAAACTCATAAAAAATTAAAAAATATATTCGTTAGAACTAAAGATATATGGATAACCATCTTTGTCATTATTTCACAATACATTGGAACTTTCGATCCTAATTCGGGTTCCACAACGCAGATAATAATGACATAAAAGAACATGATTATTATATGAAATAAAAAATTATGATAAAATTCTGACTCAAAGTTTATAGGAAAACTCACAGAAAAAAATTTAGTGCAAAATGAACGTTTTAGTTGTACTCAAAAGAAAAAAAGAAAATAAAAAAAAGTCGTTATTCAACGTTTTCTGTGATAAATAGTGATAAAATTCAAAAGATTTTTTGGCTAGAGATATATCAGAAATATTTATGTTTCCAATTTTTGTGTGAGTGGGTTTATGCTCAAAATTTGGATTCAGCCACCTGGAAACCCAGAATATTGGAACAAACCCAACTGTAAAAGCTGTTTTTTTTGTGTTATTCATGTATCACTGTGTCCTCTAGAAAACGTAAATTTCAGTGAGTAGAAACTTTTCATGAGTACGTGCCTTTCGGACCTGATTTACGTCAAAGTAAAGTTTTTCTAAATATATATATATGGTTGCATTTTTGTAAATGAGCTATATTTAAATCTCCAAATTTATATTCTGAATATGATATAACTAAACATTGAAATATGACAATAGACTAGTTACGGTTCATATAACTTTAAAGATCACGAGTACTATTTTTTATATACTTTTGAGTTTTGTGTCGTTTTTTCATAATAACACTCCATTGATTTAATGGTTAAGGAAAGATCCGGTGAAGTGATTTTTATCTTCACTTCGATGACAAAAGACTATCAAAAAATATGGTGGTAGTCTATGTGAGTCCGCTATTGAGATGAGAGTGTCCAGTTTTAATATGTAATAAATTTTTTATAGTATACTGATTAGTCAATGAAAATGTTTATGTCAAATTTCTGGTAACTTAATAATTTTTTTTTTTTTGAAATTTTATAAATAAAATTTTCATTATATGATGAATAATATTAACAAATAAAATTATCTAAGTAAAATAAAGATGTATTACTGCACCAGATCTATACAAGCCTGAAATTTGATAGATCATGTATCGGACGAAGTAAGGGAAAAAAATATCTCAATATTTCAACATTTCCAAAAATTCAAATTGAAATTTGGAAAAAGTAGACATATTGATATATTTTTTTCTACTTCATTTTCTGAAAATCATCAACATCAAATTTTCAAATCTTATTATAGTTTGCTATAAAAGAATACATCGTTTTATTATATAAAGTTTTTTGTATGATCAAAAAAAATTTTTATATTATTATAATCCAAAATTAATTTTTTTTATGAAATATTTGTATCAATGAACCAATGGCTGTGCTTCAATTAGACACTTATTAGAGTCGGAGATCCCGGCGGCAAATAAGGCATTGAGCTATTGCGAAGGTCCATGGGCACTGGAATGTTCTTTAATAGAAACATTACACACAACAGTATATATATAGCATCTAAATAATAACTTTCTAAAAATTAAATCTTCAGTTCTCAAACCTGGACATTGTAATGTGTAATATATAAATTATATTAATATATTAATATAATTTATACTTATATATATAATAATATATATATATTATTAATTATATTTTATAAATTATTTATATAATTATATATTATTTTATATAATATATATATATATATATTATATTACTATATTATATTATATAATTAATATATATTATAATTATATTATGTAAAATTAATATTATATATTAAATATATAATATTATATATAATTATATATATATTATTATATACTATATTAATATAATAAATATATTATATATATATATTTATATATATATTAATATATATTATTGCCCTACTTAAAATAACTCTTGACGATTTCTCTGCAGTCCACCGTCTAAACTCCTTAATTGAGGTCATCAAAAATCCTGAAAGTCTGTCAGCAAGTCTTTTTCTATGAGAAAAGATGCCTAGTGCAGGATAGCCGGTCTAGTCTGGTGTTTCATCAGTAATGTTTGATGTGAGCTATAATTCGAGAAACGATGCTTCTCTCTGCAAGGATAGGATACACCAGTAAACTGAATAGTTATAGCTATATTCATTCTTAAGTAAAACTAAATGTTTGGATAGACTCACAAACGTATTTTATATGACCAATTGCTTATCTTAAGAACATTGAATAGATACCTAGTCGTTCCCTCATTTTCCCCGTACGAAATAAGTCGTGAAAACATTCTAGAGTCTTCTAAAGCTCAGTATAGCTTCATATAATGGTGTTTCCCCTTTGCGTTTTAAAAGAAACTTCCAAATCTATATACATTTTTTCATCAAGTCATTAATTCATCTTGCAGGAGGTCATAAGTGATATATAAATCCAAACGATGTTTCATGTGTAATTTTAGAGCTCAAATCCTTGGATGACAACTCATTCGCACTGCATCGACTATGACTTATAATTCTATATTTATTGTTTGCAACAAATTGTTTTCAGGTGATTGAGTTCGGAGAACATCGTCTTTTTAGTTCATAGGGAGAACATAAATTTTTTTTCACGTCTTCTTCTGTCCAATTCACATCTTATCTTCAGTCTACTCTACGTTAGTTTCCAGTTTGCCGAGGCGACATCACTATGGTCTATGTTACTCTTCATTCTAAACTCCAATTATAACATGCTTGGACGATGCTAAACTGCTTACCTCATAATGTACATTATATATATCTTTGCCAATACCTTACTTAGGTATGCTATTTTGATAATTAATTATATCATTACCAATACACACAGTAAGAACTACAAAATCTGGTACTGGCGTTGATCCGGTTTTTTAAATGGACTGACAATTACTGATCAATAACCACAGTCTGTTAGGTCTATGTTCAACAGGTTGGGACTTAAAGCAATTCACAAACACTATATTAGCTTGGATACCTCACAGCTTTACAGATTAAATTTACACACTCCAATTCTCATGTTTTCTGAGAGAGGTTTTGTATGGGAATATGATCCAAATTGACTCAAAAATAGCTTATCCCATACTCTCGCATTAATTCTGAGACAAAGATGAAATAGCATTATTATTTATAAGATAGTGTCTCTCTGTAAGAATAGTACCAAAATGTGTTCTGGCATTATATATTCTTTCAGACTATCAAATGGAGAAAGCAGAGCATCAATCTCCCAATTATTCAGCACTAAATTTCATCAAGTCGTGGTCATTACCACAGGTAGCATCAAAGAATCTATTATGCGCTCTAGGGTATAAGTTCCTTATGTTTCAAAGTTTTTTCTTTGCAGTCGGTGCTCATTTTTATATTTACCTCTCATATTTATAGCTCCATTATCATAGCCATTGCTACTCCTACAGTCATACATCAAGAGACAAACCATAGTTCCTTATCAATTTATAACTACTCTGAAATTCAGTCTAAGACCTTTCACCCCCCGTAGTTATTGTCGTACCTGTTTGCGCCATAATACTCTACAAACATGTTCCTCTCAAATTCAGTATCCAATGTACCATTCTATTTCGTTCGGCGCCCGTTACTAGTCATCAATAGAGCACAATCTGCCTCAATGACGACCCATTGTGTTGAATACATCAGAGATCATGGAGTGAAATTACTTGTATTCCTCAAGATTTTTATCTGGACTAAGTTAGTTACACGCAAGTGAACCTACCCATACGCTTACTTTAACTAGTTAAACCTGAATACTTTCTTATACCGAGGTAATGCATATTCATCCAGCAAAGACTCTTTTTACACCATCACTTTAATGAGGAGTCTTCGAAGTTGGTACAATAATTTTTGGAAAAAATCAAGTTAAATCTACCAAAATTAAACCTATGATTATTTGAGGTAAATTTTCCCTTGATCTGTATTAACAAGACAACAATCTGTGGGCAAGTATCAAAAAACTGCAGAACAGCTATAGATCTACACTATAAATTCACTTTCAGCGCGGGTTGTTTAGCTTACAATACATTCTGAATTTGAGAAGTATAAAAATGAGTTTTTAAAACTCAAATTTGTTTAGATCTTAATCTAAGCCAATGGCAGTAACCACTTGTGGGATATGAATGTTCATGAGATTTCAAGTGCTACACGATCTAAAATATGCTCTCAATCATTTCATTATTCAATTTGAGAGAGACATAATTGGATTCCAAAAGAAAATAACCGGCATGTAAAAAGAAAAAAGTCTTTTGATGAATAAAATTAACATGATTTATTGTGTCATTTATAATGTTACTGTATGAACCCATTACTAAATGACGTTCAACATTATATTTTGGAAAAAATTACATGTTGACATGATTTCTTCAAGGACCTATTGTTACCATTATTACGAAAGTTCATGGTCATTAGATTTTTTGGGACATAGTAAGGATTAACTAAATTTAATATGCTGATCGCGTTCCCTATTGAATGTTAGATAAGATCCATTTGAAGGAAGCCACGGTGACAGGTAGAAGATGAATGTGATGGAGGTTTCGTCTGACGAAGTTGGATTTGTTCTTGTGACTGGTACTAGCTGAACTTTCAGCTAATCTGATTATTCTTTCCTTGATTTTCAAGTTTATCCTAATTAATATATTTCCGTTATAAGACAGAGTTTTTTTAGTTTTTACCTTTTTATGCTTCCTTTTTTTGAATAGATTAATTTTTTTAGTGTAAGTTCAGAGAATCTTTTAATATTTAATCGACAATAATAACTGTTAATATATATATATATATATATTAAATGATACACTAACGCTATATATATATAATTCTATTATATATAATTATATATATTATCTTATATATCGCTTAATTTATAATATATAAGTATTATTATATATAAATATGGCATATTATGTATAATATTGTATTAAACCGTAATCGACTGTAAAGTTTCGCCTAAGGATCTTTAAATTTTCGGAAAAATTATGGTGAACGTCGAGTGTTTGCAAAATAGAAGAAAAGAGTTGAGGATAGAATAGAACATATTCTTTTATCTCCCTTCTTTTTCTGTATGTATATTAGAATATTTACATCCATCTTATGAAATATATATAATAATATCAGATAGTATTATATAGATTATATATAATGTATATTATATATATATATATATTACTGCTCCATTATAATATTATATATATAATATAATTATCATAGTAATAATAATATAATAAATAATAAAATAATACTATAATTAATAATAATAATAATAATATATAATTATTGTTGATATTCTATAGTCTCTTAGTTAGGTTAAGGCTGCCTGATAAAGAGTTTGTTGACCGTTCACTACCTAACTTTGACCCATTATTATATATATAATATTTATTTTTTTATATATATTTTACTTCTTATTATTTTTAATTTATTTGATGTTATATATATTTTTTTATATTATTTTATTATTACATTTTTTTATATTTATATTTATTTTTATTTTTGTTTATTATTGTCAATAATTCTCTAAATTTTGTTATATCTGCTTTACAAAAAGGGTTCATTTTCATTATGAAAAAACATTGGCACAATAACTCAGCTAATAATTAACTTTTAAATAAAATTATACACTGGGTAATTACACATGAATGGTAAATTAAGTTTCAGTAACCTGTAAGTGGCATAATATAGATGGCATGTAGGTGTTCGTTGAGGGTTGCCTCAGGTTGTATTTGGTAGTTATTTTTCATTTATTATAATGGTTAGAATAAACATACTTTTTCTTTTATAATATCATATTTTTTTATTTTTTTATATTATTATTTATTATATATAATATATTTATTATATTTATATTATATTAATTTTTATATTTGTATTGTATAACAAAATTATTTTATTATTTAATTATATTTAATTATAATATTTATTTTTATTTGAATTTATATATTTATTTATTATTTATTATTTAATTACATTATATATATTATAATTATTTTATATAATTTATATATTATAATATTTATATTATATTATTATTTTATATATTTATTATATATAATTGTTAATCCTGCTTGATATTTATTTTATATATTGTTAAATAAAAATAAAAGCGAAAAGAAATATTTCTCTGATAAAGATTACATTATTATAATTACTATGTGTTTAGCAATAATTTGGCTGATTGTAATTATATATTTAAAGTAAAAAGGTAAGAATATTTAGAATAAGTTGAGGGTAAGTTTTTATTCTTCCCTTTAGCAACCTTAGACTTGACCAATGGCTTTAAATATTATAATTCAGGTAACAACCTGCGGCAACTGGAGCTATGTGCGTGAAAGTATGATTTAAAACGTTCCATACGTTATTAACAAAATTTTTCGACGATTCTATAAAATTTAAATTCCTTACAAACACTTAACCAGCTTTACTAATTTACGATATTATACATATATATAGATATGATATATATATATAAGATAGTAATAGTACTTATATATTAATTATAAGGTAATTTTATATATATATAGTATATTGTCATATATATATATACTTTATATATATCCCAATATTATATATATGAAGCTCATGGTTTTGAAGGAGAGTATGGGGAGTGTAAATCTTTAGCCCGCGATTAAGGACTACTATGAAGGCGCCTGGGGCCTTATAGGCGCAGGGCTTATAAGGGGGGGGCATTATAAGGCGCGGGATGGGGTGTCGTCCATAGAGCGACTGAAAGAACAAATTCACAACTAATGCAATTCAAGAAATTATACCTAAGAAAAATGTGACATTCAGAACATATATGAGACATTCTATCACGAAACTATCGAACCATAGCTAGAAAAAAATATCATTATGAAAAATTTTTATTTCAAAACAAAAAAGTGGTTTGAAAAATTTGCCTAAGAAAATCAAAAAATTCCATAAAAGTACTCTTCTTGACTCTTGTATGTGATGACATTTATGCATATTTAACGTTTTTGAAGTCATTTCGAAAAAAATCTGGGTGTTGAAGTAAAATGGTACTAAAAAACATTGTGTTGAAATAAATCAATTTGAAATATTGAAATAAGAACTGGGCATATCAGGAAAAGGGAAAAAACACTACAACATACATTTAGAGGTAAAAAGCCTACAGTCTTGGTATGTTCTATTGATCACATAAAACTGAGATTACTGTTTTATGTCCATTTAACATTGTGTAGCAGATAGAAATAATTGCATCCTGTCTTAATGTTAGAGTGTTTTATCTACACAACTATTATAAATAACTATTAGTCCTGAATTAGTAATATTTAAAATTAAAAGCATAACATTTATCTTTGTCAAAAAAAGAGGAAATTTCAATATATACTTGCGAAATATCAGTTTCTATTTTTCACAACAAACAATTTCTAGGAAGAGCTTAAAAATAATGAAAATTGTAAAATTAACAAGAAGGGTTTTAAGAAAAATTTTAATAAATTAAATCGTCATCGATTTAACGAGTTAATAGCCATCAACATGGGCGTAGGCAGGATTTCACTTAGGGAGGGGCGTGTGAGTGAGTGTGTATATATATATATAATATATATATATATATATAATAATTATATAATATCATAATATATTATATATTATTAGTATTTTTCTATAATCTATAATATATATATATGAACATTTAAATAGATTGAATGATGATTTATAATAGCTCTTTAAAGAAAATAAAGAATTTATTAGTATTTTCTTTATTGTACAATTTATAATATTTTTTGGTTATTTGCTTTTTTCAATTTCAAAAAAAATAATTGGTTTCCTTCACAATTTCTTTATGAATATTTTTAAAAAAATTTATGAAAAATTATTGAATTCAATTTTTGAAACGGTTAACGTAACTTCGTAATCTCTTAAGATAAAGGCTTGAATGATTAAGGTTAATGATTTTTTGTTAAGATCTATAATGTCTAACCAATAAGATCTAACGGAGTAAATTTGTATGAATGTGTCGTCTTGTCACTTGTTTCTTATTTTTACTTAAAAAAAAATATAGTAAAACGAACACACAGTATACTTATCCTATAGTAATATTATCTTATATCACAATATTTAGATATATATAAAAATATATAATACTCTTTTTTTATATTTCTACTATATATCTACATAGAAAGAGGAGAGAGAGAGATGAGAGAAGAGGATAGAAGAGAGAATGTTTAACCAGAAGTCATGACCATTGCACTGCTTATGATTAACGGTAAAACAAATCCGAAAAAGTTGAATACTTGTCGCTCCCGAAAAAACTTTGTGGAACAAAATAGTTCGTGAGATGGGCGGGGTGTAAAATGAGTTTTAAGTAATTAAAACTCTATCACCAGAAAGAAATCATATGTTTCCGTTGAAAAATACATATACATAAAACAAGGCTATGCGGAGCCAATAAAAGTTTCCGAGCCCTATTCAGGCTTCTTCTTAATCTTGTCATATCGCCCTAAGTTCTTAACCCTCAATTCCATTATTTATCTTTCCTATTGCATTAATGCCAAAAATCATTGATTTTACATGTGACTCGACTTCTGTTTATTGTATATATAATCCACATGTAGGTTAGATGGCGAAAATTTATTGGCACAAATTGTGGATCTATTACTTCTCAAAAGTCGTACTTTCAACCGGTGCTTTCAACGACATACCAGTGACTTCATTGTCTAGGTGAAATGTAAAACGAGGTGACTAGTTAATTAATTTCAATTCTTTACTAATTACTTCAAATCTGCATATAACTTTCGATCACCCATTTCATTCATCGAACCCAACAATATATACTGAGAATAACCACCTTACCACACTGTTGACAACCCTCCCTCACTCAAACCCAACCATACTATAAGGCCCGAACTTCTCTACCGACCACCACCTACTATATTTATACCCCTAAATCATCTAAATATTTTATAAAAAAAACACTTTGATTATTAAAAATACCAACTATGAATATTATATTTGTCTTTTAATTATCTTTGAAGGAATTTGTGTCGAAGAAAAGCTTATACCATTGCACAAAAATCTAACCGCAACATATACAAATCTATAGCCATTGGAATCTGACGGAGTGCATATAATTCTTACTAATATAACTTTCATATGCGATGTCTTCAACTTTTATTAAAGATACTGCGCTCTTATCATATTCATTCATTTACGCCATACACCATGAGAAAATTAAGAGTGACATCTCGACCAATTTTATTTAAAATGAAGACCTATTATAGGCCCTGTCGAGATTTGAGATAGGGTCTCAATGGAGTTTCAAGCTCCGGGCTTGGTATAGTAAAGTATATTAAGACGAAAAGAGACTTACAATGATTTTTACAAAAAGCAAAACTTAACAAATTTTAATTGCCCTGTGGGATCCTTGACCCCATTTGGAAGACGTAAACTCTCAACAACCAGCTCTACCATCCTATCTATATTTTCAAGTTTAGATAAAAGTATTAATACACGTATGCGTTCTATAAAAGATAACTAATACCCAAGAAATTGCCCTTACAAATCTCTGATACATTCTCCGATAAATATAATTACCTCATATATAAAAAATAAGTAATAATTCTTACGGGTCTCGAAGATTTGAGTCATTGAAAAGCTATAAAAAAATTAAGTAAAAAATTAAAATACTTTAAAGAAGTAAAACTATGGAACTATGTTAATAAATAACCTGAAAAAATAAAGTTAACTTAAGTTATTGATACTTTTTGCTCATTTAGCGATGTCAATTCTTTATTTCGTGTTCATTCATTAAGCATAGAAAAATTAACCCAGACAATCTCTCATAATGAAAAAAGATATAAACAGCTAGGTTCAATTAAATAGTTACCCGATAGATACGTTCTTATTCTCATAAGCACTTATGTCAACCCTACTAACTATAGATATCATACTCAAAGTATTACCTTATTATAGAATTAACAACCTCAGCCGTAACATTTATAATAATTCATTTTTTTAAAAATGCAGTTTAAGTTTGCAATCATGTTCCATTTTTAAACCTAATTTTAATAAAAGATTCAAATGTTTTTATGTTTCTGTGAACGCGTTGAGTAGTAGATGCCGGACTGGTTCGAAATGATACTTAAAGTATTATTAGTCAACAAATCTTTGATAACTCCACGTAAACACATTCAACAAGGCTTTTTACGTCTGGATTCTCGCATGTGAGCTAGGTTTTTAAATAGATTTGCTACCTAAAGAAATTTTTATACTAGTAAGAAAACCTTTAATCTGCGAGTTTCTACCTCAGTGCGGTCGGCAATATGGGTCTCATATAATCTTTGCGTTTGGATTAAAACTTTATTAATAATTGAACTTAAAATGGCTTTTATCTACGCTGACTGTGGGTCTCAAGTAAGTGACTCTTAAACTTCTCAAAACTTTACAAATAAAGAGAAACCAACTTAAACTGGTTCGTTCACCACGTCGTGTGGGTTACAGAATGTCTCTCCCTAAATTGCATCAGCAGCATTAAACACTTTTCTCTTATCCATAGTCAACCAACATAATAGCGTATTGTGTTTACACAATCTTGTGCGGCTCGTGCGACATCGCATGCAAAGAATTCTCTTCTATATTTTTCTTTGCACTGGTTCACACTTTCCTAGCTGAACATAAATGGTTTTATTGTGGGTATCCACAGGTGGAAAACTTATAAAACCTGTAATTATACTAAAACATTTTATAACAATGCCCTAAGAACCACTTTGAACTGGTTGTATACATTGTGGTTTTGCGTAAAAATTGTGGTGATTTCTTTTCTCATGTAACCCTTAAATTTTATGTAATTAAAAACTTAATATCACAACAAAGAGCAACTTATATGTTTTATCCGTGTAGTTATCAAGAAGGTGAACTTTTGCTCTTATAAAGTAATTTTATACCTAAACTGTTTATCACAGTGGAAGAACACTAAATGGTTTTTAACCTGTGTGGGTTCGAAGGCAACTGCATGATTATAAAATTTTTACAGATTAAAGAGCTCTTTGATTCGAAAGAAAAATTTAACAAATTTTTCATGTTGTGGATTCCGAATATGGGTTTACCTAAATTAATTTGATTATTTAAACGGATTTTCATCACCAAGTGGGAAACACAATAAATGGCTTTTTCAGTGTGTTCCAATGTGGGTCTTCATAAAGTATATTTACAGAATTAAAAAATTTATACAAGCAGTAACTTATATAGTTTTTCTAGTGGAGGTTCGATGCGAGGCGTTTTTAAATTAATGTTAATGATTAAAATATCTTCATACAGTCAGTCAGACATCTAATGGGTTTTATTAGACCAGAGTGTTAAGATATGACACCTTTAAATAAACATTACATACTTTTTGACAATGATATTGCAATTAGATCTATGTTAGTTATTATACTTAACTATACAACAAGGAAATTCTTTTTTTTTAAAAGATTCTTGAATATTATTATGTTTTTAATAATTTTTAATTAAGAAAAAGCTGAAGCTGACTTAATTTTTGAGTGATTTCGTATACAAATTTTGACTTAAGTAGCTCTGTCCATAGTAAGTTTTGCGTGGTAATGGTTCTGTTCATTTACCTGAAAATAAATAACTGGTTTTATTTAATTAAGCTTTTGATTTTAGCAATCAGAAAAAATAAAAAGAGTTTTAAGTGAATGAAAAAAAACATTCTTTTGAGTATACACAAAAAAATTTTAAATATTAGTTGCTTAACTGCGAAAATTATTGACTATAATTGTCTAATAATAAATATTAAATTTATAGAGTTTAGCAGATATGAAAGATAATGATAATGATAATGAAGTAAAATTTAATAATCCAGTCATATCTAAACAAAGATAATTTATATTGACTGACCGAGAACAAGATGTAGGACCTAAAAACAGAACCTGGATATAGAATGCCTTTGTAATAAAAAAAATTAGTGTTAAAGATGTTTTAGAAAAAAATATTAAAACTATACGTAGCATGAATCCTTTTATTAAATTTAAATCCATAAATTTTAAATGCTTTAATATAAAAAGAAAAGAAATTTAAGAGAAAATAATTTATAATAAATATTTTCTTACAAAACTTCTTAAATTTAGGTTACATAATTCAGCACTAATGGCAAATTTTTTATATCTATTAAAAAGAAAATTCTCAAATATTTAAAGAAGGCATTCTGGCTAAAACATCTAACTGGAGAGAATTTTTAGTCCCTTCTAGTAGGTTTGTTTTTTTTAATGTTGATGAAAACTTCATGATTTGGATTTGTTTCCCTAATAATTTTTTTCAAAATGAACTGAAACTAAATACAAGGAGAGGTCTATTATTGTCTAAAAAATGTTGTTGAATCGCGCTAGATGTTTCCTATTCTTGGAACAAATGAAATTTATTATAATGAAAATTGATACATTTACATAATGAATGATTCGGATTTCCTTTAGTTTTTTGATTTGATATAAGGAGTTATCAGAGAACGTATGAGTGTTTTTTGTTATGAGAACTTGTATTAATTATTTTGCCTTGTTTACCATTGACACACAAGTTTTTTAGTGTGTCATTTTTAGCCAGAATTTTGGGTCAGGTAATAATAAAAAAAATTAAAATTCTAATGTGTGATTATTCAAAAAAAAAATTTTTGTTGTGGTTAAAAAATTATTTTACCAACATAGTTTAGAATGACGAAAATGAACTAAAAAATGAGTGTAACGGGGAAAGATTCTCTCGAGAAAATGTGTTATGTATGGAAAAGACATGTTCATGTATGTGTCCAGATTTTGGGTTATTACCATTTTTGAGGTGCGACTAAAGTTTGTTATTTGATGAGATGATGAGAAAAGAAAAGAAAATATCATAAATAAACAATTCTTACAACAAAAAATTAATAATATAAAACAAAAAGACAAAAAAACAAAAAATATAAAAAAAAAAGAAAAAAAAAAATAAAGTGACTGACGCCTGCTTTGCTTCTCCTTCGAAATTGCTTTCAAACGTTTTAATACAATTTGAAATAAGATTCCGAACATATACTTGTTTTCAGTGAGTGTATAACTAGGCAATTGCGTATCTTCTGCATGAGCTTCAATACATTTTAAAATTAGTGGAGCACTGATGCATCATTACGAAAGAAAGATATGGCCCTGTTATTCTGAATCTTCCATAAAAATGAAAATAAAAATGTATGTATGAAATTTTCAAAGTATTAAATTTTTCTAAAAATTTTTAGAAAAAAATAATATTAATGATGTGTGAATTTATCGAGCTCCTATCTTGTTGCCTTAGAAGACTTAAGTTCATGAAAAGAGAGGCCTAAAATGGAATTCTGAGTACAACGTTAGTTGTGATAAATCAAGCTAGAACGAAAATACATAAAAGAGATTGGTTGATTGTTATTTTCATGTGTGTTTACTTTTAAGATACATTTGTGTGGATGTACAACATGAATTTACAACGATAAAAGTTTTTCTAAGCCAATTTGTCACTTACGCTAAACGAAAATGGCAAACTATACCCATTGAAGGAGATCCTAAAAACTAAACTCAGCCAAACAAAGATTAATAAAAGGAAGTTAAGAAGAAGTAAAAAAAAATGAAAAACTTACATGAGTCAGGATGAAGTTATTAGATTCATTATCCGTTTCACCAAAGCGTTGGTTATAATAGTAAATGGGTAAATTGAAGGTGAATAAAGTAGTGTGTAATAATTATTAATAAACAAAAGAGAGGACTAAAATGGAATTAGTAACTAAATCCATTAACACAAAATTCATTGAGTGTGATCTTTTATGTGGAATTAATATGTATACGTGTTGATAAAGAAATAATATGGCAATCCTAGCCTCTGACTATGCCTAATAATAGAAAGAATTATTAAAATAAATTATATAAATTGAAATATATCTTCCTTCACATAAGATTTTGTTTCGTATCTATTCTCTACTAGCCTTTTTGGGAAATCTACAAATACTAACTAAGTATTTTTTATAGCTAATTGATAACGGATTTGGGATGATTATCATATGACTTAATCTTTAAGAGAAGGATATGATAAAATAAGGTTAATTTTAATGTAATACTTTTTTTAAAATTTTAGATTTTTAATTTTTTGATCTTAGTTTACTTTCTTCAGAAGTATTTATAATAGGAATTAAAAATGGAAAAAAAACACGTAGGAGGTATAAATAGGTTGAAAGTAAAATTGGAAACTTGTTAATAAATTTATTTCTACACTTCTAAAAGATATAAAAATCAAAATCATCAACCAATCTGGAGAACCTAGTATGGATGTTTCAATGGTTACACCTATGGTAAACAGACATATCTTCTTCCTTAAATAAATATTTCTATTGGACTGAAAATCAGTAAAATAAAGAAAGTTACTTGTTTTTCGCTAAGATACCAGAATATAGTTTCTTATAATAAAAAGGACAACACAAAGTGTACTAACTATCAATTTAACTTTTAGATTTAGTTCAATTAAAATCGAATGCTTACTTTAGTCTTACTCCGACGGTGTAGAAGAAGAGTTCAATCACATCCTTATCATACATCTGATTTGCCAATCTTTGGTTCCATGTTTGTACAAAACCTTGAAGATTGAGGTTCGTTTCTTAAAGGGCATTTTACCTTTGAGTACGTATTTTTTCTTCCATGGTCTACCATCCATAATGTCAAGAGATACTAACTATTATATATTTAAAAAAGAAATGGCTCTGAATTAGGTTTCTGGAAAACAAATTATCAATCAGTTTTTTTTGATTAATTTGAATAGAATGCCATTAATTTGGATAAAAATAAATTTTAAAATTTAAAACTAAACCTGAAAGTTAATTAAAATACTATTAATAATTATAAGAAATAAATATAAAATAATTAATTAATAATGATTTTCAATTGAATAATAATATAAAATAAATAATTAATAATAATAAATATAATATAATAATAATTAATGAGAAAAAGAGAAAAAGAAATGAGAAATACAAATTAAAGTTAATAAATGAATAAATATAAATCAATTTATTAAGAT
>JABUQX010137405.1:2500-20155 GCA_015478945.1 Trachelipus rathkii | reverse complement strand
TAATGAGTTTCAGTAAACAAATTTACAATTAAATGTATGAAATGGACATAAATATGACAGTTAATATCTAGCTTAAAATATTTAACTCAATCTTATAAAAAAAAAAGAAAAACGATAAAAAATAATAAAAGTGAGTACAAATAGTATTGGTGTTTCTTTTATGGAAGGATTATATTATATATATTATATACTATCTATATATATATATATATATATACTATATATACTATTATATATATATATTACTATATATATATATATATATATATATTATATATATATATAATATATATATTATATATATATATATATAGATATAGACTTAGGCCTATAAGTAAATTCGGGTGATAATTGTGATAGATAGATAGATACGATAGGATAGATAGATAGAAAGATAGTAGCATTGTTCGAAATATTTTTATATTGAAGGACAGAAATGAAGCTTTATTATGATATTATAGAGGATATAGCAAATAGATTATTTATATAGTAATAGGATATATAGATATATAGAGAGATAGATAGTATATAATAGATAATAAGTATAGGATAGATAGATATAGTATAAGAATAAAGATATATAAATAAACAGTATTAGATTAGATATAGATAGATATAGCTAGATACTAGATTGCTCCTAAATAGCTATATGAATAGAGTTTAAATACTAGCAAGATAGAGATTTATTTAGAATAGATATAGATAGATGATATAGATAGATATATATAGATATATAGATGATAAAGATTGAGATATAAATAGAAGATATAGATTACATAGATCTATAGATAGATACATATAGATAATAGATAATAGATAGAAAGATATAGATAGATATAGATAGATAGATTATAGATAGATAGAGGGATGAAAGCGGTATCATATAATAATATCTAGATAGATAATATAGGATAGATAGATAGATAGATAAGATAAATAGATAGAAGTAGATGATAGATAGATAGAATAATAGATAGATAGATAGATAGTAGAATCGTGAATATATAATTAAATAAGTTAAAAAAATATAAGTCAATAGCATAGATAGATAGATAGATAGTATAGATAGATTAGATAGATAGTATAGATAGATAATAAATAGATAGATAGCATAGATAGATAGATAGATAGATAGAAGATAGATAGATAGTATAGATTAGATAGATAGATAAATATAGACTAAAGACTAGATAGATAGATAGATAGATAGAATAGATAGATAGAATAGATAATGATAGATAGATAGATAGGATAGATATGAAGATAGATAGATAGATAGATAGATGAAAATAGAAGATATATATAGATAGATAGTGTGAGGATAGATAGAATAATAGATAGATAGATAGATTAGAGAAGGGATATAGTATAGATAGATATAGTATAGATATATGGAAACGATAATAGATAAGCTTTCATTGTAAGCTAATAATATATTATTTTATATTTATTTATTTGTTATTTTAATTTATATTTATAATAATATATATATACTTATATATTATAGTGATTATTAGTATATTATATAATATATATAGTATTATTATTATTATATATATACTATAAATATATATATTTATATTATATATATATATATTTATAATTCATATTTAGTATTATGTATAAATAGCTCGACCGATTGCGAACCCAAATGAGGTGGAAAGACCCAATGGCGAGCGTAGCTCGATTTAACCGCTAAGTCTGTAAATGCTCGCATTCCTATTGAGTAGCTCCCTGTTTTAAGGTATACGCTGGAAGTAGCTATCCAGCGTCTGTGTAGCGGACTGCAATGTTATTATTATTAGTATTATTTAATATTATATTAATATTATTATTTATTATTTTATTATTATTGATTATTATGATATATTATTATTATTTTATTATTTATTTATTATTATTTTTATTACTTATATTATATTTGATATATTATATATTTATTTACTATTTATTTTATTTATTATTATTATTATTATTATTATTATTATTATTATTATTATTATTATTATTATTATTATTATTATTATTATTATTATTATTATTATTATTATTTATGTTATTATTTTATTATGTTTAAATACTTTCGTTATTATTCTTTATAAATATTTTTTAATATAGTTATAACATAGTTCTTGATTTTGCTAATATTCTGAATTCTAATTGTTTTAAAATATATTGGTTTTTGGTCTTAGTGATAATAACATAAGCTAGCTCTTAAATCCAATTTCTTAAACTTAATTATTCTTATATTATTTTGGGGCTCAAAGGACACAACATTGGGTTGCAATTACCAGCCCAATATCAGAAGTGGTATATCATTGAGTATTGTATTATACTACAACTAAGATATTATAACTATTTAAACTAATATGCTTATTTTTTTTATATTTTGAAAAAATCACCCACAGATTGTAAAATGAAATATTATTATAGTATAAATAATATTATATCATTCTATATATAATATATTATATATATATATATATATATATATTATATTATAATAGTTTTTATATATATAATACTATTTATTTAATAATATATATATCTTATATAGTATAATTATATTTATTTTATTATATTATTATAAGCTACAATGAATATAGCAAATTCTATTCTAATTATATAGTATATTATTCAGTATAATATATTATATAATATTGTATTTATCTATATACTATATATATTATAATATTATCTATATATATATTATATATATAATGATATTATTAAATTATATATAAATAATTATTATTATATTATATATTAAATATAAAATATTTTATTTTATATTATATATATATATATATATCTTATATATATATATATATATAAATAGTTATATTATTATATTAAATATATATATACTAATATATATACATTACTTAATATATATATATATATATATATATTATTATATATATATATAGTATTATATATACGATATATATATATATATTATATATATATTAATCTATATATATATTTATATATATATATTATATTATATATATAATATATATATATATATATCATATAATATAATTATTATATTATATAAATATTAATGATATAAATGATAGTGTGTTGTGTAGGTTGTGTATGTTGTTGTTGTATCATAGGCTGTGTGTATATTGGGTGACAATGTTACAGCAAGATAACTAAAATAGTCTTATTGGGTTAATCTGTTTGCCGTATACATATCTAAAATACAAATTCATTTAAAAAGCAATAATTGTTTTTCTAGTATACTAGTCACGAGGAGTGTGTGTAGTGATGTGCTTTTATGGTCTGCTAGAAGGTCTTCAAAATAAAATCTTTTCCAAACACACAACACACACCACACACACCTACACACATTATATATGATATTTTATACTATATATATATATATTATATATATATTATTATATAGTATATAAATGCTATATATATATATATTTATATATATATATATATATATATGAGAGGCGATCTAGTAACTTTTTACATATTTGCGGCTCTCTTCCTCTCTCCTCTCTCATCTATATTATATATATCTTATATACTTATATATTATAAATATACTATTAATATATATATTATTAGTATTATTATATGATATATATATAACATAATATATATATAATATATATATATATATATGAATTTTATAGATTAATATATATATATAGATACATATACATATCAGAAGGGGGCGAATTAGTAACTTATTAATTACCTTCTGCGCTCTCTCTTCTCGTCTCTTCTCTCTCTCTCTCTCTCTCGTCTTCTCTCTCTCTCTCCTCCTTCCTAGCTATTATATTTATATATATAATAAAATTATTTATATATATATATAATTTATATTTTTCATATACTTATTATATTACAGTATATATATATACATAGATGTTAATTGTATATGATTTTATTTCTCTATATATTACTATTATAATTCTCATTAATATATATACATACTGATAAGTTATTATATCTATTATACGTTTTCTTTGAATATATAAAGTAATTTATTGGGTGAGTGTGTAGCATTATTTATTTTTTCAGCTGTCGCTATTCAGAGAAGCCCGGTAGCTTTTGTCGAGCTATTATGATTATTTACTTTGGTATCGAGAAATAGCAAGTAATACTTTAAATAACTTTTAATAAATAATTTTAAGATAATCTCTTATTTGTATTATGTGTTTAAGAGAATATTTTTTAGGAAACAATTTTTCGGCAAAATGAATATGAGATTTTCATATATATTAACTTTTTGAAATTTTTAGGAAGGGTATAGTCTTTCTTATAATTTATGATCTCGGTTAGTGTGCCCGCTGGCACCCAAAAGTAAGTGTGTAGGGGTAATATAAAAAATTTTGTTATACTTCAATAATATCGTATATATTAATATTATTATATTATATTATATAATTATATATATAATACATAATATATGGATATATATTTATAATATATATATCTTTTCTGTATTACTTTATATATATTATCGGGATTATATAAAGTAAATTTATAGTTCATGCAATTCTGTTGCAATATACGATCGGCACAAATGCTACTATTTGCAGTGTTATTATTAAGTTTTGGTAAAATATTATATTACATGTATTAGTGACTACATTATATTGTAGTACTTATGCCACTTTCTGAATTGTGTAGCTAATTAGTAAATGATGTTAATAGAAAGGTATTTATCTAGAATTGATTTTTTCCAATACCTCTAGAAATAACAAGTTTAACGAATGAGTAATCATTACCAATGTAGTGTTGCCCGTAATATTGCAATCTTTTCTAATAGTTAGTTATAAACTTTAGTTAGAAGGATATAGCTGTTCTACTTCAAATAATTATACTGTGTGGAAATAGAACTTATATACGGTTTCTAGTCGTACATATCTGGGTTTTGATACTTTATTAATTATGTATGCGATATAGTGTCCTAAGCCCCGTTTATATAAATTCCATTAGTTAAGGATTCTATTTTAAGATAACTATTAAAATATTAAATACTATATGATATTATTCTCAATGTCTAAAGTACATGTTAGCCATGGAGTATAAATACGTTGCCAAACCATATAGAGTATGCATGCGTGATATTAATAGCATTGACACGTTATAATTAGGAGATTTAATAATTCTATTTTCTTTTATAATTAGATTATTATGATTACTGATATATATATGTATATAATATACCAGTATCTCGATTAATCTGATTAGCGCTAACAAATGCTTTATTAATCGACATTTACACTATTATATTATGTAAGTTAATCATTGATATATAAATGTGTGACAAAACTACTATATTATATATAATATATATATATAATTGAACCAGAAAAGTTAAATATATTTACTGTTATAAATAATAACGTATAGTATATTATATATAAATGAAGCAGATAATTAGTAAAATTAATACGTAATCATATTTATTATTAATAAATATTAACATTTTAGGCTATTTATATTAAATATATAATATAAATCCAATTCATGATAATATTTGTGTTCAATATTTAATTATATTATTAATAAAGTATTTGAGATATTGTATGGTTACAGATATATATAATACTTATGGGGTACTATAATAGGCATATAAATGGACTAATTAATTATATCAGATGTATGTATAATTTGTATTATTATTTACATTTCACATTGTTTATTGGTCTGAGAAACGAGGTCTGATTTAATTTCTCTCTCGTAGTGATTTATACTGATTTATATATTATGACACATATTATCTTATATTTATGCTAAGGATATTAATCTATAATACTAAATTTTAAACGATCCATTCTCTCGATCGTTTTGTATTATTATATTATTTGCCTCTCACGGAGTGTATTGCAAAGCGAGCGCACTGCTATATAAGTAGCAAGTGGAAAATACGAGTTAAGTGAATCTCATATAAATAATGACGCAAAATATAAGATTATTTTAGTGAGCTTTTATATATCCTATGTGAATAGTCTAGGCAGTACTGATAATTTATTTGCCTTAATTTGATGTTACGTTGTATGAAAAGCTGATTGAGAAAATTTGTCTTCTCAACAGGCTCGAAAACCGACTGTTTTTTGTTAAAAAAGCCGTTTTTGCCTCCAAGATTATTAGTTTTGTATGAATATATATTATTAAATATTGCTAGTGATAATAGGAATATTACTGCAAAGTATATTTAAATAATAAGTGAGACTATTTTTCTCACTCAACTTGCATTCTGTAAAAGTTAATTATAGAATATTTCATCTCTAATAAATAGATTATTCGTAACGAGTTGAAGTCGTTTTGCACTAGTTTAGAATATTATTAAAAACGATAAGGCTCACTTTTATAACTGATTATTAAACCTTTTAGATTATTAATCGATGTGCTATAATCGACTCAAACAACGGACCTTCCCGTGTATATCGTTAGGAATTATTTTAAATCCTATTAAACAATAAAGTATATTAAATCAAAGAAGGGCTTTTTAAAGGTTGTTATTCATAGCAGAGCTAAACATAACAAATTAAGTGTTAAGTGAAAATTATTATTGGTCAACTCTCGCCATAGTACATAGCTACCCTTTAATCCTCCAGGAAACATTTGACCTCTTCTGTTGCCTCAGATAATTTACTATGCGAACTAGAATAAAATTTTATTATTTAATCTTTCTCCACGCCGTGGGGAGATTGGCTATCTGGTTCACTCTTTAGGGTCACATAGTATACTCACTCACTAGACAAATATTTACTAAAGATATGACAATATAGCTTTAAATATCGATAATTATACTATTCTCAAATTATTAGTATCATATCTATCACTGTATATATCTAAAACATGGAGAATAATGTTACCCTTAGCGCCTCTGTCCTGACCCTCTACCGTCCAACAATTAGTCTACTTATCACAGGTATTTTTGGAAGGTTCACAGCAGCTATCATTATTCAACAGTTAACGTAAGAAGGGTGAGTTATATTAACTCCTCAGGCTCCTATCTGATAGATGAATGATAGGTGTCTATATTTAGAATAAGAAACGTGAGGGCTGAGTTACGTGTTCTCACGAAATATTACTGATATTGATCTACACTGATAGGTGTATTCCTAAAAAAGAATAATCTAAAGGTAATAATTAAATACTTCTACAAATGGTTAATAAAATGATATCTCAGCTCCTCCTTGGGAGTTTCTGACATGAACAGGATTGACTTACTTTTATGGTATTGATTCATTCATTCTTATTTCCTAGATAACACGAGGGATCCTCTGGAACTTTTATCCCCATATGGCACATATTTAAAGGTACGGTCCACTTAACTGCTCTTAATCAATAACTACATCATATTTACTTGTTAATAAATTTATAACTCCCATCTTCAATAAGAAGGACTATCAACCTAATCTCTCTATCAGTAAATATCCCTAAAATTTATATCGTTATATATATGTAACTCCATCCGTACTATATATAATATCATAATACGTAGGATTATCATAACAAATACCTTATATATTTATATCATATTATTAATATTATATACTAAATAAAGTATAAATTATATATATATATATATAGTATAATATATATATATATATATGTATATATATATTATGTATTATATATATATGCTTATATATATATAACATTATATATATATCATATATATTATATATATTATATATATTTATTATGTATATAATAATATATCATATATATTATACATGTATATATAATTATATTATATCATATAGATTATTATATTTATTATATACTAACTATAATCATTATATATTATATTATATATATTATAATTATTATATATATAGTATATATACTATAAATTATAAATATTTATAATTATATATATGATATATTATATATATATATTATATATATAAATAGATATTATATTATATTTATATATATATATTATAATAATATCAAATATATATACTAATTATATATACTATTTTTGTTTCAGAAAGAGAGAGAGAGGAGGAGTGAGAGAGAGAGAGAGAGAGTGTGAGAGAGACGAGAGAGAGCACGATGGTTAAGTAATTTTAAGTTACTTTGCGGTATACGCCCACTGATTATTACTATAATTAATGTATATATATATATATATATATATATATAATATAAATATAAGGACTATATTATTATATATAAACTTAAGTTATATTTTGAATATACACATATACATATATAATTATGTATATAATGATTCCGAATTTCTTAGTATTTATATAATATACCAATATATATTTACACTACCCGTATACTAATTATATATGGTTATATGTATAGATCATAATATTAATATATATATATAATACTATAAAATAATAGTATATAGAATTGTTTTATTATCATATATTTATAATAATATATATATTTCATTACTTATAAATATAAATCTATTATAGTAATTATATTATTATACTGAATATATATATGTATTACTCTCTATATACTCTTATATATATACCCTATATATTATATTTATATATAATATTATATATATTTATATTATTATATATATGATATGAATTTATACGTATATATATAATATATACCTATATAAGGGTATGATAGGATTATCATAGATATTATATATATTTATATATTATTTTTATTTATGTATACTACAGTTATAGAATAAATTATAAGAAGATTTTTTCTGTTCAAATATCTATAATATCTAATATCTAATATCCTATATAGGTATATTATAGTATACTATTATATATATATAGTAATCATAATATAAATACCTATATATATATTATAGAGTATTTTATAGATATTTATTCTAATATATTACTATATTTATTTATATATATATGATATTTATATATAATTAGGAGAATATATATTATATATATATATAATATTTAATCATATATATATATTATATTATATATATCATAATATATACTATATATCATATATAGTCAAGTTATATATAAGTATTTGAGTTATATAAGTCTAATCTATGCAGATATGTAAGGAAAGCATTGAATGGTTTGACTTCTAACAAAGCAGTATTGATTGAAGTGCAAAAACCTGGCCAAATAAAGGTTTACACGATATAAGATAATAAGACACATTTGCCCAAGATAATTTTCCCGTATTTCCTAATTTTCAGATTTGGAAAATGTTTACATCTTCTTAAAACCTAATATTTTCATACTAATTTTAACTTTTTTTAAATAATTTTGAAAATATTTCAGGTTTAATATTGTAATGACATAATCCCACGTTACGTCACTTTCCAGCGCAAAAATTTCCAGTAGCGTGCCAGTAGCGTTTTAACAATGGAAGTATAATATTTATCCTTAAATCCACGAGGAACCTTACTGGACCTCCTTTTTTAGTGCTTGATTGCTTAGCTTCTTGTAACATTGCTTTTTACTTGTTATTTAGATTTCTATATCAGAAAGGCCTTATATTTTAACTTTAATTTGTATTTTTTTATTATCTATCGTTTTCAATTTTTCATCTTTAACAATCAAATAAATAACTGTGGCTGTGTTTACCTCTTCCACCTGAGACCAATTTTAGTTATCATCAGTAGATAAGTTTTTACTCAGCTCCAAGGGACGCAATTGATTGGGCAACACCAGCATAAATCTCCTAAGACAGTAGTGTTGTTCACCACTAAAATATTTCAAATAATTCTGTTAAAAAAGTCCAAATATCATTAGAAGCGTAAGAGGTACTCGAAATATTATTCCTGTATGTGGTCATTGAATGTCAGTAACAATATGGCACGTGACCTTGAGACCACGCTAATTGGTCTTATCTTATCACACCTATCTTCCATCACATAATCTTCCTCCCAGTCCACGGATATATAAATAATGGGAAATTATTAAGTATTTTGGTGAAACATAATAATAAATTCTTGTGTGATTCAGATAAATGTCAAGGAATTACAAAAAAAAATCAAACCCTCACAATCTCTTTCCCAAACAACAATTTCGATAATACTCAAGTGGCATATTAGCGATAAAGTTTATTACTCAGTGTCACAAAAATATCAGAAGCTTAAATATAGCAAACGACTAAAATAAATAGAACAAAAAATTGATATATATGGTAAATCAAAGATCAATGGTTCCACACATATAGGGCTCCATCCCCACAACGATTGTGTAAGCAATCCCACTGTAGGTCAAATGACTTGTATGAAGAATATAGAGTTAGTGACAACAGATAGGCTCGGCTCTGACACATATGAGTTCGCAAAAATTACACCGACTCCTTCAATCAACTACCAAACTAAATCATTAGGACTTAGAAGACCCAGAACCACAACCCTCGTGATTCAGATGATAGAAATAATGATAACGACAAGATTACTCCAATCGTGGGAGCCCAAGATAGATTCCTAAGAAGCATGCTCA
The DNA here is from genome assembly GCA_015478945.1 of Trachelipus rathkii. Lineage (NCBI taxonomy): Eukaryota > Metazoa > Arthropoda > Malacostraca > Isopoda > Trachelipodidae > Trachelipus > Trachelipus rathkii. The sequence continues at coordinate 9,746 of JABUQX010137405.1, read as the reverse complement.
TTTAACCATTACTATGGAACAGACGCCACACAAGATGTATTGTAGTAGATTCACCCAATATCTAACGTGTGGTCTTTATTGGTATTAGAAATAGCGCTTTACTTGGGCCTTTTATTGATATAAGATATTGAAGCTTTCCTCTAAAACTGCTCTCTCTGTTATCGTCATGGTTAGATGTATTATGAGGACTCAAATTGAAATTATATATTTATAATTTATCTTTTGCAGAATTGAATAAGCAACCTTCCAAGAATCGGATATATATTCTTGCACGTTTCGATTTGTGTTTTGACTGGCAAAGACAGATTGGTATCTCCGAGTATAGTTGTAGACTGTGAACAATAATGTATAATCTCAACTATCGGGGTAAAGTAGCCACTGTGAGTCATATATGACACTAGTGTCTTGAGTGCTATCTTTTTAAATGTATTACTCCTGAATTTATCAAAGAACTTGTGGATATGTAACAAAATGTGGACGTGGCCTTTTTGCACCAAGCTAATCATAAGTGGGTATTTTCATTCTATAGTCAAGTACCTAAAATATGGAATAACGATTCTGGAATAAGACAAAGCATCGTCCTTTTACGTTAATCTCTTTGTCAAATCAGAGGTATAATTATATTTATATTCGAGCGACGCCCTTAACTAGAACCATGGTCTCATGTAAATATTAAGATTTATGCGAACTCCACATGGTCACGGAAGAACAACTCATTTCCTTAAGGAGCCCGAATTACTATTCAAGAAAATAGTATAAGTGTATGATTCACTATATTTAGCGAATCATTCTGATAATAAATTTATATAATTCTTTGAATTAAAAGAACTCTTTACATTCAGCTAGTCGACTTGTCTTGAGTAACACATAAAAGACCGAAATTTGTAGCATTCTCTCGCCCTAAAGTAGCATTATAATGCAGACACAACCTCTTTCTGTTTTCACGCATTTTTGGGTATTCACCGTCTAATATTTTGATAGATGATAAAATACTGCTGAAATGATAACAACGATGCGTACTGATTCACGAAATAGACCTTTGTAATCTCAAGTTATTGATGTGTCCTTTATATATCTCAGCTTCACATGAGATGCTTCAATTATCACTTGACTCACCTGAATAACAGCTAGTATTTCCAGTCGCGGATAGTTTTTATTCTATATAGTGTGCAGTTGAGGCCTTTTAACCCTTTGCTCTTCAAGAAGCTAAGCATTTATTGGTCCATTATCTTCTTTACAGATGAAAGGAACATAACTTTCTTTATAGTACTCATGCTTGATAAAAGAATATATCATCTTGTTTAGTTATAATAGAATCACTCCGCGTCAAGTGATAGGCTACCAGATATCTAACCTACATACGAAAGTCCTTGACTCTAGAAACTGAATATTTATGCTCTCTTTTGTTCCGAATCATCCTTGATGAAAAATATTTGTACGCGATTTTTTTACAAATACGCGTGTGGTCTTCATACCAGTTTTTTAGTGGTAATCTCAATGGAGAAAGGGGTTTCTGGATTTCCCAGGAAAATAATTAGTTCAGTGTCGTGTTTTTTACTCCTCTAATCTCCAGATTTTATACTATTTAGCCGAGAACCTGTGAGGCAGGAACATTTAATATAATAGGGTTGCCAGAAATACATGAATTAAAGGTTTCCAAAACAGGAGAGATAACGTTCTCTTGTTCTTTATTTGCGGGTACGCCGCGGATTAGTCTTAGAAGTGTGCTGGAACTGCTATTAGACCCTTCTGCCCCTCTGTTTGACATCTCATACTCATTATTTAATACCTTCCAAGATTCTCTGAGCGTAACACGAAACGAATTAAGACAACAAATTCGTTTACGCTAAACTAGAATTACGATCATCTGTGACACAGGATTAAAATAATTATATTAGGATATACATGTGGGGAGTCTCACTGATTAACTCCAAGAGATGCGCATCTTTTAAAAGACAATCTCTATCTTCAAAAGAAGTGATAGAATCCTTACCAGATCTTCTGTTACCATATTGATCTCTAATCCATCTTAGTGGTGCTGATGCGCATTGTCATCCCAACCCCCATTTCCCACCTCTGCTCAAGTGTTTTCGTTTACATAAGAGAGATATATATTTAACCCATACTCGTGACTACACGAGCATGAAACTCCGTTCTGGCATGGAGAATTAAACAGGGAAAGCTGTGTCACTAAAAGGAAAATCATGACTAAGGTTAGCGGTAAAAAAAAATAATCTTACATAAATTTCTTATGACGGAAATGTTTCTCTTTTTATGGATATGAAGGATCTCAGGGAAAATTCAAAAGTCATTTAGCTGAGTGTTCAGACTTTTGTATAGCGGTAATAGATAATACCCGAACACCTCTTTCATTCATCAACCACTGTATGAAAAACAATTTTTAACCCTCATCACTTATGCTGTAACACAATCTTGCTTTGATTGTTCTGGGTGCGGACTGATTGTTTCCCATTATCGTGCAACTATTCAACCAGATTAAATACCTCCTCTTCTCATTACTGTCGGCGATAGTGCGCACATTACTCCCTCGTATTTAGATGTTAAATTATGTATTTTAATTATGAACAGAGCCCTAAATTATCTCTTTACTAGTATTCCTCAAACAGCATTGACTAAGGGAGGTAAACAACTAATGACAGAATAGCGTTCTACATACAGCATGAATTTATTTGTGAAGAGACGAGAGGTACAAAGAGTTACGGTTCCTGGGTACTATTGAGCAGCTTTAGCATAGATGGCTGAATCATCTCAGCAAGAACCATAATTTATTGTTACGAGAGGCCTGCGACTGCCTAAGCCATAAAAGTAATTTATAGTGGAGTAGCGTATATTGTAATTAAATACTAATCTTACCATCCTTCCTCCCAAATATATAAAACTCCATATAATATTCCGATCTTCCGGTGCTCTTTTGCTCAGGTTTTTTAGATTCGGTTATTTCTTGCGTCTCACATGAAAAGAGGTGAGCTTGTTCGATTAAATTGTCAGACAGGAATCATAGTATAATTGTATCCGTTTTTCGCTGTTATTAACTGTCGCAATATTATTAATATTAATTTTCCTTTCGGAAAAAAAGGGAGGAAGGCGGATATAAAGGTCTCCACCCTGCTTGAATTAAAGAAAGTCCGTGTGATTATCCAAAGAATGTCCCGGGTTGGTGACTCATTGCTCCTAGTCATATTCAATAGGACTTCTCACAGAATGTTAAATACAAGGGTTCTGATTTGTTTGATGTAAAATATCTGCCAGTGAACTTCAGTAATCTGGTCTGAAGCCAGAAAAAAAGAGAAATAAATATACTATTAAGATTTATGTACTTAAGTTAAATTTCGTACGTGCCTCGTTGTTTGTATATCTTTGGTCTCGTATGAGGAATCCGTATGTAAAAATTGAGGAATAATCTTTGGCTCGTGTTCTTCGAACAGCGAGAAACTACGCGTGAATGTAAAATTTGGTCGCTGTTCTTTCTTTTATATAAATTTACTTGGAATATGTTCCCATATACACATTATTACTAATCTCCTTGGTGATAGTCAGGTAAGCTTGTCTTTCTTGACTCTATGACAATTTGTTGCAATGGAGTCAGATATATTAACTTTATTATGAACGGGACCTTGCTCTCCAGGATACTTCCTAAATACCACGGTAGATTATCTATCTCGTCTACACGGTATCATTTCCCCATCACCGAAAGATTAAATTGTCTCAATCTTTTTACAGTAATAAAAAGCTTTCTCGTTACGCTTAATATTACAAAGGCACGTTCCTGATTACCTTCTTTTTAATTATATAGACCTGAAGAGTATTTTACTAATTTTGTAAAGAAAGACTTCTTCCAGTACTCTACAGGTCATTAAAATTATTCTGTCTTCTCTCTAGGCTGCCATTTGTGAGTATTTGTAATTTGCTTATCAGAGTTTTCAAATAAGATTAATTCGGGTTCTTAGCCTAGTTGCTTATCAACTGATTGAAATGCGTTGCTTCATATAACTCCCTGATTGGGAGGACAGTTGATATGTGCCCAGATAGTCTCAATAAATGCAAGTATGTTGATTGGCTTATTTGGTGACAAGAGCAGGAACTATTTCCTCAATTGTCAAAATGCGTGATTGACAAGGTATGCAAATAATTGTTACCAAACCTCGTTAGACAAAGTGGTCTTTTCAAAAGATTATTACCTTTCCTGATGTCGGTTATTGGTTAGTTAAAAAAGATTTTAAACAGGCCCATATTAGGGATTCGTACCCATTGGCACGTTTCTCAAGGGGCACTAGCCCCTCAAATACTGCTTTCTCAGTTATTTCAGAGAGTTTTTCCAACACAATATAAGTCATGCAGAGCATGCTTATTCCTTTATAACCTCTGACATATCATACTTTATGTCACCAATGTTTACCTTGCGTATTAATATTGTACTTATTTAGCGATCTTATCTATATATTGGAATATACATCTTTGATTGTGATATAATTTAATTGTGATTTTTGAGTTGATTGAGCTTTTGCAAGTTCTGTTTTCTCAAAGTTTTTTTAAGCTTTAAATTCCCTAGTTATTGAAGTGGAGTCACACCACCTCTAATGTTATTTACTAGCCGGTAGTGAACTGTTTTTGAACTCACTTTCCTCTTAACATATATAGCACATTTCATATATAACGTGATCGTAGACTATTCTTTAACTGCTCCTACCCTCTAAAATGTTTTTTTCTTATCATTAGATCCTTTTGGTGACTATATAGCAAGAGAAAATGTAATAACAATAAATACGAAACGTCTGATTAAATAATTTCAATGCTAGGCTTTTCATTTAATATACTTATAGGTGTTATTAGTAAGTGGAAGATGTCGGAACCTATTAAAGTCAATAAATATAAAGCACTATCCATAAACTAGTAAATAATTTCTTGCTTCCCTTTTTTTAATTTATTTTCCTGAGTAGTATAGAATGAGTTATCGTGATTCTCGAATCTTAGTGGGACAGACGCAAACACGCTGAATTTAAGGGTATACAGATTTACATTATACAACTCCTCTGTGCACCATGCATATCATATAGTCTCACTCTCCAGTAATAACGTCTCAGATTCTAAGCTTGATGTGCTACCTTATTTTTTATGGTGAGAAAAGGAGCCACAGGTGAACTTCAATTTTTGGCTTTTACTAACCACTTGATAACGGGGATCATAGAAGCTTTAAATCAGCAGTCTTTTCTCGTTCGGCACCATTTCACGCATGATATTGAATAAAAAATAGGGAAGTTGACTAAATTTCTCTTATATTATTTAGCAAGTACATTCATTGTGGAGCCTAAATGCTTTTATTTTACTAGATCAACTTGAAGAAACCTAAGCTCCCTTACAAGCAGATCCATTTTCCATTGGTTGAGCAGAGAATAGTAATTATGTACCACTAGGAAAACCATCGTGTAATGAGATTACCCTCACTCTCATAATCCTTCTCTACAGTCCAGTCAAGCATTACGAACGTTAGGGGTTGAAGCGACTATTTCTGACTTCTTCTACTAACCCATTCCTCGTTGTGTGGAAATGTTTGCGTGCATACATCAATAATTACTATGTCGAGTGTTTCAAAATTTTCTTTACTGTTCTTACTCCCTCTACACATTTTTGTGGATTGATTGAGGGTGGAATTTACACGTAATTTTATTTAGGAGGACTTTTGCGCTTTCGAGAAACCTTTATTTTGACATCCATTATTTGATGTTAGAGCTCTTGTTTTATTTAAATGATATGTATATCTGAGTTTAGATCTTTTTCTTTTTCGGCGCTCTTTACCATTTGAGATTTTACACAACCCGCGTGTTAACCAATAAATATTTGCGTGTATACTCAATATTATATGTGGAAGCGAGATACTCGCCTGCTCTATAATGAACTGATAAGTGTCTCGATTAGGAAGTCTTCCTTAAGCAAATTATGATCAACATATTATAGTGCAGGTTTCAATAATTGCTTTGCAAGAAAGCGAAGCTGTACTCTTTGGAAGAAAGATTCCAATTCCAAAACTACTGTTTTTAGTTTCAATGGTATGATAAGCTCTTTATTCTCTGAAAATTACATACTTATTATCTCTTATTCCGAGATTTTGCGGATCCTAATATACTAAAAATCTTATAATTATATAAAATATTAAGGAATGTATATAAAAGAAACCTTAAAAACAGGATAACATATATCATAAGATATAAATAGTTTCTATCTTTTCCTTGTATAAGTTGAATCTTACATTCTTTGTCAATTTTAAAAAAATTTTAAATTTCCCAATATCTTTACACTGTTTAATTCATTGGTTACTGAATGAAGAAAAGTTTGAAAAAAGAATGGTGAAGTTGTATCTAAACATTCATTTTATTATTGATTTGCCAAATTTATAAATGTTGGTCTGTCTTTCATCATTTCCCAGTAACAATTTACTATCAATATGAGAAAGTTGTTGGTGGAGTTTGATTAAAGGAAGTTTTGCGGAAGGAATTTAAATATCAGTAAATAAATTTATTCATAACACAATTTTGAGTAGCAATTCTCTTTATTATTTAAATATAATGAATTAAACATCTCTGAATAAAGTGGATGACGATCAATTTCCCAATTTTTCAAATGAATCAAGTTAAAAGCAAGTTTCACTTATGGATTATTAAATTAGCTGTATTTTGTTTTGATTTGGACTTCATTAACTTTAGGCCTTAACTCCTCATATATATATATATAAATATATATATATATATATATATATATATATATATATATATATATATATATATATATATATATATATATATATATATATATGTGTGTGTGTATACATATATAAGTAATACTTTCTTCAAGCACAGGAGTATTCATAAGTATACTTGAGTTGGTGTAGGTAGAGATGGTATCGAAGTAAAAAGTATGATTGATTTTGTGTTGGTGAAGGAGGAGATGTTGAAGAATGTGTTGGATGTTAAATTCAGTGAGGGTTTAGGAATGGGATGGTTCTGGATCATTATAAATGTTTTTTATTTAAAATTTAATGGGGGGGCTTAGATGAGGAGAAAGGGGAAAAGGAAGGAAGTGGGTAGAATTAAGAGTGAGAAGTTAAGTGAACAAGGTAATAAGGATAAATATAATGAAGAGGTGATGCAAGTGGTAAAAAGTAAAAAAAAGAAGCGTGGTTGAATGAACCAAAAGCCAATGATGAGGTTTCAAAAGAAAGATGTTTGGAATT
>JABUQX010137404.1:17500-20000 GCA_015478945.1 Trachelipus rathkii | reverse complement strand
CATCGTCAACATAACATATCCAAGTAAAACCAATATTATTGGCCTCGTCATTCTTTAATATCAATTGAAAAGGAAACAGAGTTCAGGTTTCGAAAGCCTGCCATTTTAATATTTTAATTTTATAATTCTTTATTTTTTTAATTATTGCAAGGGGAATAAGTCTTCACTGCTCTATGGTTCTGAAGGAGGTTATGTGTTGCCGCCGATAATGTAAAGTAGTGAAACAATGATGTTGAATAAGAGGTATAAATATTTTTGCTGTTTAAAATTTAGATGGATAATCTTAGAGACGTGTTAGGTGTGAGAAAAATTGCTAAAATACAAAATCATATTAGGGATTTGAGTGATGTGATAGAAGAAGTAAATGAGAGTTTTAAGATGGTTTGGTCATATGGAAAGGATGGAAGATAGTTGATTGGTTAAGCAGATGTATAGAGGTGAGTGTGTTGGGAATCTAAGAAATAGCAAAAAGTAGGATTTGTCGTTAAAAGAGAGTGTGAAGGAAAGGAATATGAATTTAGTAGAAAGGAGAAGAATGGTACATAATACGAGTGAGTGGCGGGGTTTTGTTGAAGGGGCATTTTTGCAGGTCTGACACAGTGGATGAATGCTGACAATGACGAGAGACCGCAGTGGAGGGTTTGTTGCAGTGTTGTGAAGCTCTAGGGTGGATTTGGCGGAGACGGGCTTGCACCTAACTGTACGAGTGAGGGTACAGGGGGTTCTTCTTTTCGACTTTGGTCATGTTCTTCTGCATAACTATTTGTTTCCAGGATGAAATATATATATATATATATATATATATATATATATATATATATATATATATATATATATATATATTATATATATATATATATATATATATATATCAATTTTTTAAAAAATATTTATACATAATATTATATATATTATATATATAATATATATATTATATATATATATATTATATATATTATAAAAATTGATTTTTAATTATTATTTTATTAATTATTATTATTTATATAAAAATATATATATATAATATATATTATATATAATATATATAATATACATCCTTTGAAAAATGATTTATAAATTTCTCTTTGTTCGTGGACATTTTCCCCATCAAAAAATATTTTTGCATCTTTCACTAAGTTTCTCTCTCCCAAACCCCGGTCCGCCTCACCAACCCCGGTCCCCCCTTCACCGTCCATTAGGGAGTCCGATAACGTAGCCCCTTTTTATGCTTTCTGTTACATGCAATAGTCAAAACCGAAGTCAGATGCAGAATTTCGCTTTTAAATTCTTTCTATTCCTACATATAGTTTATAAATACATAAACTTTTATATCGTATATATATATATATATATAATATTATTATAATATATATTATATATATATTTATATATATATATTATATATATATATATATAACTATAATATATTATATATATATATATATATATATATATGCTCGACTCCTCGGGCTGGGCGCCTAAGTAAAATCCATCTTTCACACTTAACAGAACTAATATATATATATATATATATATATATATAATATATATATACTATATATATTATATTATATATATATATATATATTATTATATAATATATATATATATATATATATATATATATATATATTATACTATATATATATAATTTAATATCTATATATATATATACTATATATATTATATTATATATAATATAATATATATATATATATATATATATATATATATATATTATATATATATATATATATACTATATATATAATATCAGGGGCGATCCTCGTTGCTTGCTTAGCATGCGGCGCATGCTTAAGGAAAAAATAATAAAAGAAAATTTGATTGTCAGTATACTTTGATTTGAGAATAAAGATGTCGATAGTTATTCTTTTCCTAAAGCTTGTATTGACAAATAAATTCAAATATATTTAATTTGAATCCCTGGGAGCAGCCAACATGAATAAAAATTTCAATACGGATGCTTTGCTGTAAACTCCGAACGCCTTGAATTTTTGAGAGTTTAAAGTAATAAAACAGGTGTGCGCGCATGAAAAATTCTTCATGGCGAAAATACCATGAAAGCTTGCGGAAACTTAATAGCAAGCAAATACAACGAGTGAGAGAAACGCATTTCAGAGTCTTTCTTTATCATTTTCGTTCCCCATGTGGGTTTCAATACACAAATCTTAAATTTAGAATTTCGACCTTATTCCCTGGTGCCTAAGGACTTTTTCCGTCAAATGGATCAAAAGGGAACATATAAACGCGATTGTATATACTCATAAACGTAAAAGTAAAATTTTCAGTAAGCTTCTGGCCTTGATGAAAGAGGGATTGGTATTTTTTTTTCCGTCTGATGAACACTCTTCGCTGATTTTTTTCCATAGGTTTTATTTAATTTTCACTATTAAATATTTTTTGTATCCTAAGTAAGTTTTTCATTCAAAAAGCATTTATTTTGACTTTATATGGCATAAATAAACAGCGTGCGAGAAATT
>JABUQX010137404.1:0-10000 GCA_015478945.1 Trachelipus rathkii | reverse complement strand
TTCTTCTAATACTACACCTCCTACTCTAATCTCTAACCCCCTCCCCTCATCTGTTTCCTCCTCCTCAAACACTAACACTTTACTCTTACCTGGATTTATCTTAAGACCCTTTTGTCCACACACTCTCTCAAACTCCTTCACCAAATACTTCAGCCCTTCTGAATTCTTCGCCACTAAGGCAGTATCATCCGCAAATAGTATCATGTTCACTTCCCATCTATCACCCCTATCCATCAATTCCACCCCTCTCCCCTCCCTCATCATTCCTCTGCAGACACTCTCCATAAATAAATTGAAAAGCCACGGTGACATTACACATCCCTGTCTCAATCCTCTCTCTACCCCAAACATCTCACTCTCCCCTCCTAATACTCTCACACACATTCTGCTATTCCTATAAAAGGCCCTAATACCTTTACCTAATTTACCCCCTACTCCATATTCCTCCAGCACCCTCCATAATTCCCCCCTCTTCACTCTATCATATGCTTTCTCCAGATCTAAAAAACACCCATACACTTTCCCTTTCCTTTCTATACCTTTCTCCACAAGCATCTTCATTGTGAATACTTGATCCACACACCCCCTTCCCACCCTAAATCCTCCTTGTTCTTCCCCCATTCTCTCTTCCGTTAAATCTCTCACCCTCTCAATTAGTATTCTCCCATACACTTTCCCTACTACACTCAAAAGACAAATACCTCTATAATTCCCACACTCCATCCTATCCCCTTTCCCTTTATACAGGGGAACCAAACAACCATCCTCCCAATCCTGTGGAACCTCTCCCTTCCTCCAACATAAATTATATAACCTATACAGCCATTCCTCCACCCCTCTGCCTCCCATCTGTAACATTTCCATACTCACACCATCTAGACCTGTGGACTTTCCTTTTTTTCCTTTAGTTAACGCCCTAATAATTTCTTCCATTTGTATTTCCATATCCCCTTCCCCCCCCCCCTCCCCACCTCTTGTAAATCCTCCTCATCTCTCCCACCCATTTCATTCAATAATCCTCTAAAATATTCCCCCCACCTTTTCCTCACCCTATCCTCCCCTCCTATCCATTCCCCTTCCCCTCCCTTAACCCTCTCTCCTAACCCCTCCATCTTCTTCCTTTTTCTATTTACTTCTTTCCAGAATATCTTGCTCCCTGTTTCAAAATTTTCTGTCACTTTTCTACACCATTCATTATTTGCATTTCTCTTCGCCCTCTCCACCGCCCTCTTTGCTTCCACTCTAACCCTTCTATATTCCTCCCAGCTTTCCTTCTCCTATTCCCCAACCATTTCACATAGACCTCTTTTTTCTTTTTCACCAACTCTTTCACCTCCTCACTCCACCATTCACTTCCTTTCCTTCTACTTGCTCCCACCTATTTTACTCCACATATCCTTCTGGCCTCTTCACAAATTGTCTCTTTAAATCTCTTCCACTCCTCCTCCACTTCCCTAATTTCCGTCCCTCTCACGTCCCTCCACCTATCCTCCATACCCCTCCTAAACTCCCTCTTACACATTGTCTCATCTAATTTTTCCACCTTTATGACTTCTATTCTCCTCTTTTTTTCTCTTTCTCTAACCGTTACCTCTCCCCCCACCCTTAACCTAGCAACCACCAAATAGTGATCAGATAACCCCCTACCTGCCCCTCTGAATACATTTACATCTAGTAATCTGCCTCTATCCTTTCTATTTATACACACATAATCCAATATCGCCCTCCCCCCGTTATCTCACTCTTCCATGTATACTTATGATTTTCACTTTTCTTGAACCAACTATCATTCTTCTATCAACACACAACTCTAACAGACTTTCTCCATTATCATTCCTTTCCCCTACCCCAAATGGACCTATAATTCTCCCCATCTCCTCTCTTCCCACTCCTGCATTCAAATCTCCTAATAAACAAATTTTATCATTTACCCCGAAACTTTCCCAACATTCATTCAACTCACTCCAAAATCTTTCTCTCTCCTCCTCCCTCGCTCCATTTACTGGTGCATACGCGCATATAAAAACCCACATTTCCCCCCAAAATTTCACTTTAACCCACATTATTCTCGACACCTATTTGCACATTTTTACCTTATCCCACACCTCTTTCCTCATAACTATTCCTACCCCTTCCCTCGCCCTCACTCTCTCGTTCACCCCCGAAATCATACCCTTAAATTTTCCAAAGTCCATCTCCTTCTATCCTTTCAGCTTTGTTTCTGTCAACCCTAGCACATCCAACCTTTTTTCTTCGAACATTAACCCCACTTCTTCCCTTTTCAGATCCTCATTTATCCCTCTCACATTCATACAACCCACTCTAATCTAATCTCTTTTACCCATCCTATCTCTTTACTCCCCCTTACTCTCTTTTATCCTGACCCTCTTATTCACCACTCTACTTTCTACTATTCCCACACTTGATTTGGCTGCACGCTTACCGGGATCCCACAACCTGAGGCACTTCCCAATACCTCAAGCTCCAAACCCCGCTCAAACAACCACACCCTAAAAATACCCTAAATCTATATTCTATAACTAATTCACACTATATCTATAAAACTTAAATTAAAACTTATGTTATTGTTTACGAAATTTATAATTACTTTGATGTATTCTCTTCCTACTGTTGAAGACACTCCTCTTCTTCTCAGAGTTCGATATTGATTACCAATTTATAAGTTCCCTGATTAATCTCTTCCTTCTGTATTAAGATCCTTGATGTAATCTATTCCTATAGTAAAATCAAAAGGATCCTTGATGTAATCTCCTTCTGTCTTGAAGATACTCTTCTTAGAGTTCCTTTGCTTTTTTCTACACTTTATTCTTTCTTGCTTGATATACTTTCCTTGATGGAATACCCTCTAACTATCTTTAAGACACTCTTTTCATTCACAGAGTTCCCTGTTTTTCTACTAACTACTTTATTCTATCCTGATGTTGATTTTTCTTCGCAACACTAATATTTAATTTTATTTGAATTACTTCTATTTCCTTTACTAAGTTGCACTTGAAACCTTATATATATATATATATATATATATATATATATATATATATATATATATATATATATATATATATATATATATATATATATATATATATATATATATATATATATATATATATATATATATATATATATATATATATATGAGAGAGATAGAGAAGAGAGAGAGAGAGAGCTCAGATAGAATTCAAAAAATAATTGAAAAATTGGCCTTTTCTTTAAATCATAAACATTTTTGTAGCATTTATTTAAATATTGAGTTGTTAAAATGTATATAATTTTATTTATTTTAAAAAATTTAGAAAAAAAAAATTAATTTGATTAAAAAATCATTGTAGCTCAATCTAAAAATATCAGCTGTTTATATTATTTGTTTTTTGGCATCAAGCATATTTTTATAGTTTTGCCTTGGATTTTTTGTAACCTCAAAAATAACAAAACATAACAAAAAAAGGTAAAGCGATGGGAAACTAATTTAATTTGTGAGAATTTTTTTTTTTCGCTCAATTGTAGTTAGTGAAAATTTCACATAAACAAAAATAGCTTGGTTAAAAGATAGAGCTGTTAAAAAGAAAGAAAGAAGAAAAAAAAACTAACAATAAATTTGATATCTGTAATTTGTAATTTCATGTTGGGATTTTTGAGAATGGAACCCTGTACTAGTGATGGACCGGATGTCAAAATTTGACTGTTTGCGGATGCGGATCTTAAAGAGGATGAGGATGCGGATGCGGATGTTTACTCTTTGAAGTTTGAATTAAAAACTATATATATATATATATATATATATATATATATATATATATATATATATATATATATATATATAACTGACATAAAAATATATATATATATATATATATATATATACAGAAATCGAAATTCAAAATTACAATTATTCCCATAAACTCCCATGATAAAGATGCCAAATAATATTTATTTTATATGCATTTAATCAAAATCAAATGTAGAAAACATCCTCAACATCCTCATTTTTCAAAAGAGGATGCGGATGCGGATGTGCCGTTAAGTGAGGATGCGGATGCGGATGTCAATTTAGGTGCGGATGTTCCGCAAATGCTGATGCGGATGCGGAAGTCATGTCCATCACTACCCTGTACCATTCAATCAAAAATCCATTACACTAAGCAAACCCACGGTATCTGATATATATATATATATATATATATATATATATATATATATATATATATATATATATATATATATATATATATATATATATATATATATATATATATATGTTATCTATATGTATGTGTATGTATATATATATATATATATATATATATATATATATATATATATATATATATATATATATATATATATATATATATATATATATATATATATATATATATATATATATATATATATATATATATATATATAAATATATATATATATATATATATATATATATATATATATATATATATATATATATATATATATATATATATATATATATATATATATATATATATATATATATCAGAAGCGTGACTCCTGCACTCGTGCCTCGTGCTCAGCACGAGTTAACATTATAGAAACTATCTATTTTTACAAATTTTATAATGTTACGATAAAATTTTCTTATTTTTTTTACATTATTACATAATAAATATAAAAGATTATGACAAATTAAAACGAAAAATATAAGTATAACCCCTATTAAATAACGCTTTTAACCCATTAAAAATGGAGGCATCTCTGCTCAAAGAGGAGAGCGGGGAACGTCGGACGGTTTCCGAATTCTGAATTTGCAGTACAAAATTTGTTTATAAATAGTGTTTATAATAATATGTTTAAATACTATACATTATAAATATATACTTTTATAACAAATAATATTTAATAAAATAAATAAATTAATTTAAAAAATTCTAAAATACTTAACAATAATGGAAGTTAAATTATTATAGTTATTATAATTATTATAAAATATTATAAATATTATCGCTAACCATGAACAACCAAAGAAAACGTTTTAATACATAGAAAACTTTTTAGCAGGAATATATATATATATATATATATATATATATATATATATATATATATATATATATACTCTATATAAATATATATATATATATATATATATATATATATATATATATATATATATATATATATATATATATATATATACATATATATATATATATATATATATATATATATATATATATATATATATATATATATATATATATATATATATATATATATATATATATATATATCAATATACACATAGACGTCAACCAGCTTCTAGAAAATCTGATATATATATATATATATATATATATATATATATATATAAAAAAAAAAATAAATATATATATATATATATATATATATATATAATATATATATATATATATATATATATATATATATATATATATATATATATATATATATATAAGAAAAGATAATTATATGATTAATATTTTAAAAAAATTATTTTATTAAAACAATAGAATATCAAATACAATATGCAATGATGGAAAATTCACAATATAGAGCAGTTGCAAAATTGATGTTATTAAAAAAGTAATTTCCTTGGGTTCAACGCAAATTTATCAGCTACTGTTTGAATAAAATAATCATAATTGTCAAAAAACAAATTTTCTGTGTACACTCATCATAGCCAGTCCGTTTAACCTGTCGTCTTCCATAGTACTTCGCAGCCAAGTCTTGATCCTTCGCAGAGTACTGAAAGAGTGTTCTACTGTACTGGTGGTGCATGGCTGGGCGAGTAGTATCATCAAAGCCTTTTTCGTCGACGGAAAGAAAGGTTCAGTCTCCTTTAAGACTTGGGAGATAACAAGATTTTTAGTTCTTCACTACTCAGTTTCTTGTCCCTCCAAATTTTGTACCAAAGTTCTAGCTCTTCTTCTATGCCTTTTAAGTGGTAAAAACTATAAAATGAAGCTATCTTTTCCTTTAACTCATCGATTGTTATGAGTAGCATGTGGAAAGGATGTAGATATGTCAATGCATAAGCAAGTGTATTTTCAGTAGAAAACCGTAATTCCAAAAGAAGAGGTTATAGAATCCAGATACGGAGTTATTAAGGATCTTCTCCAGAACTCCGTGGGATTTGTTGCTGGATGGTTGCTGCGGTGCTGCTGCCTACCAAATATCCGTGGTATATTCAGATCAAGTCCCAGTTGCTCAGCGATTTGATTAGCTTCTTTTAACACTTCATCGGTGATTTTTTCTTCATCTTTCCGATGGCTCCTAACCATTTCCACAATATGTTGAATGTGCTGCGAGGTTTTGACGATATCCAAGGTCTTGGATTGGAGAGCATTTACAACTGGCTCTAACATCGCAGAGTACTTCGCGATCAATATCATAGCCATGATGAATGACGACTTACATGCCGCTGAATGCAACTGAAAAACGCTTTTCTTGTGGCGGTATTTCCTTCAATGGAAAGGATTTCTAATGCTTGCCTCATTCATTTTGTACAAAGTGCTCCTTAAACACTCTAATGCACTTGTGTTGTTCAGACCATCTGGTCTGGCATAGGCTTGGGATGTTTGGCATTAATTTTCTTCTCAAGACCGACTCGCGAAAAACGTAATAATGTCCTTTATAGTTCCCACAGTATTGCGGATTTCTGGTATTGTGTTCAAATCATTTACTACTAGATTTTGTTTGTGTGAAAAGCAATGAAAGAACAATGCTTTTTTATACTTTTTCCGCAATATTGCTTGGACACCTCCTTCTTTGCCAGACATCGTAGAACAGCCATCGAAACCCAAGCCCACGCATTTCTCGGGATCCAGTTCTTCGGTCATGACAAAATCGTCAATGGCTTTCGCAATGGTTTTTGCGTCAAGCTCTTTCAGTTCTACAAAGCCAATAAATTCCTCTTTGACTTCATTGGACTCTTTGTCGAAATAGCTCAACCCTATGGATAATTGTTCCTTTCCAGAAATATCAGAGGTTTCATCTGCTAGTAAGGAAGCTATACGCGCTTCCTTTACCTTGATAGCGTTATATTAATATCAGCGGTTTCATCTGCTAGTAAGCTATACGTGCACGCTTCCTTTACCTTATTAACGATGCTTTCCTTTATAGTAGTACCACATAGAGAAATTATCTCATTCTGAATCTGAACTGATTGGTATGTGGCATTTTTCTTCCCCTTTTCAAAATGGGTTTTCAATGACTGATCTCCGGCATCTATTATTGAGGATAATATTTTTTTTTTCTGGTCTATGATTTTCTAGCAGAATGCTGGTTAATTTAAGGATATCTATGGCACGTCACATTTTTCTTCCACTTGCAGCTTCAACAGCAGTTTTATGCCACTCTGTGTTTGTATGTCCCTTACAAACCGCATGAACATCTTTATATTTAGTGAAAGGTCTTATTATTAAAGAGCCTAGGACTCCTCTGACCAAACTTTAATTTGGTGGAAATAAAATACAAAACTTGCAAAATGCTCCCTTTAGGCGCCTGGAATATGTCAGCCAATATGAATATGTCTCCAACCATTCATAATTGAATTTCCTCTTTAAGTGGGTAGCATCTTCCAAAAAATTATAGGTCTTAGGTGGAATCCAACACTCTTTCAGTAACTGTTTCTTTTTCTCAGTCGAAATCATAGATGAATGTCCAACGTATCTACCAATGTCATTTTCGTGATTCATCTACTGAAACGCTAGCTCCGAAATCTGGACCCATATCTTGACTCGTCGAGGTGCTGGGCCTGGGTGTGGGTTCTTCATCATGCGAAATATGCGAAGTAGGAGGGATTGCCTCTTGTGTAGTCTTAGTTGACTTATTGGTATCTTCTTCGTTTCACCACTTCACCATTTTCCATTTTATCTGTTTCTTCCAGCACTTTCAAATTTATTTTATAAATAATATAATTATATATATATATATATATATATATATATAATATATATATATATATATATATATATATATATATATATATATATATATATATATATATATATCTTGTTTTATAACTACATATAATAATAATAATAACCATATATATATACATATATATATATATATATATATATCTATATATCTATATATATATATATATATATATATATATATATATATATATATATATATATATATATATATATATATATATATATATATATATATATATATATATATATATATTTATATAATAATATACATATATATATATATATATATATATATATATATATATATATATATATGGTCATAGGCTAATAATTTTACTAACATTCAAAGATGTTAACAGAAAAAATTAAAAGTATAGCAAACTATGTTGAAAACCACTAATTTCTGTGTTGTAATGAAAAATAGTTTTTTAAAATGAAGCTAACCTCATATGGACAAGTAAGATCATGTGTTACAAAATTCCTACTTTTAAGAAGTAAATACACAAAATTTTATTATAATATTTAAAGTAAAACGTACGTACCAAGGAATCTCCTAATATCCATGATCTGATGAAATTGAAAAATAACTTTACACTGAGGCGGTGTTGAATTATAGAGTGGCGTCACGGAGTGATAATTTCAATGCTACTCTGAACCTTAAACACTTAATAAAGAATTGAGAATCCGGCTGAACACAAAATCTAGAATTTATATATACATATCAACATTAAAAAAAACATAGATAGAATAACAACACAGTTCTTATCTACAAATTAAAAGAGCATATAAAATGAGTGAGAAGACCTCGTATCGGCAGAGATATGTGAAAATGACGATTGCACTAGCTTATTCCCCCTCTCTCACAATTATAGATATATATATATATATATATATATATATATATATATATATATATATATATATATATATATATATATATATATTAAGTGGGTATAACTATATATATATATATATATATATATATATATATATACAGTATATATATATAATTACTATAATATATATATATATATATATATATATATATATATATATATATATATATATATATATATATATCTTATATATATATATATATATATATATATATATATATATATCGTAAAACGTACTTAACGGCCACCCGGAACGGGACGTTGGATCAAAAAAATTCGCAGGTAGACTCTATAAGAGTAAACACTTCTAGGTTGGTATATATATATATATATATATATATGTATATATATATATATATATATATATATATATATATATATATATATATATATGTGCATAGATGATGTATATTGGGCCTGGAGCCCGAGTAGTAAAAATATATATACATACATAGATATATATATATATATATATATATATATATATATATATATATATATATATATATATATATATATATATATATATATAATAATAATATATATATATATATATATATATATATATATATATATATATATATATATATATATATATATAATAATATATATATATATACTAAAATTAATTTAATTTTGTAATTTAAGATATTTCTTCATATATCTTTTGAGCACTCAAATGTTTCTTCACATTTTCATACATGATTATGTTGCAGTGTTGCCTACTAACACAATATATTAGTAATATTCTATTATTTTATATTTCATATGATTTTTACATACATTTTTCATTAATAATTATTAAATTGTTTTATGCATTAAAAATTTCTATATATCATGAAATAGTGATATTATTATCCTTATTTTTGGTTGTATAACATTTCAGTAATTTAATTTATTTACTTGTTTTTTTAAGTAAAATTTTAATATTTTAATATAAATGAGTAATTGAAATCTCATTAATAAAAGATTATTGTTTAAGTCCTTTTATTTCAATGAAATATTTCATTTTAAATTTTAACAACTTTATATAAAAAATTGAAACTGTACCATCAATAGTAAATAAAGATTTTAAAAAGCAGTCAAAGTGGCTTTTTTTCTTTATAAATTATATAGGAAAGATTGTGTTAATTCTTATTTGGT
>JABUQX010137403.1:2500-19392 GCA_015478945.1 Trachelipus rathkii | reverse complement strand
TTACCTAACGTAACTTAAACAAACCTCTTACGTTACTTACTTACTTTACTTACGTTACTAAACTTACTTAACGCGGGTAGCCTTTAAAATTTATAAATAAAGACAAGTGCAGTTGAAAAATTGCCAAAAAATGCTAAAAATTTTGTATTTCCCTCTAAATTTCGAAATTATCCTGGATTTTTCCGCACCAAGATGTAACGTTTCGATGGAAGACAACCACCGACGTGTTCCTCCTATTATATATATATATATATTATATATATTATAATAAAATATTTGTATATAATATAGAATTATTTATTATATTTAGATTCTATTTATTTATTTTTTATTATTTCAATATTATTATTTGTGTGAACCCTATATATATAATAAAATAAATATAAAATAAAAAATATTAATAATAAATTACTACAGGTGGAACCTCATACTACTATATTATATTTTTATTTATCTAGTAAAAGTGTATAATAAGTAGCGAACATAGGGGTGTATGAATTATACCAATTATATAAACCCCTATATATATATTATATATATATACTATATATATATAATATATAATATATATATACACCCCCTAACTTATATAGCCTAGTTTTCATGCAACATAAACCTTTTGTTTTTATTCGCTGTTCTGGAGTTTCGATTCGTATAATTAATTTCTTCTATCTTCATTTTGACAATTTCTTTTCATCATTCTTTATAGCCCCGATTTAGAATGGTTGTTCCATATCTGTGTTTTGGTGTATGATTTTTCACAAATTCGGTTAATTTATTTATTTCCCCCTAAATGATATTCCCCAAATAATTTTAACCAATTTAAAAATTATTGCGCTTGGACGTTAGTCATATCAATAAATGAAGCTGGGGGCTTGTCTGTTACATCCAGAAATAAATCAAATCAGAATTAAAATTTTCCATAAAAAGGGCCTAAATATTATATATATATAATAATATACTACTACTACTATTAGTGCTACTCTATTTTATTATATTATTATATCCCTATTATATATATGTTCCAATTTTTGTTACATATTCCCTATTATTAGCTATATATATGAAATAAATACATTTTCTCCCTCTCTCCTTTTATTTATACTGTCCTCTCTTGCCTAAATTCAACTATTACTGATATATGTTTTGTTTGTTTTGGTGTAACTGTTGTATTTGAGTTTAGGTATGTGTGGTGATATTTTGTTTAATATTAATAAATTGGGTATTATTTTTTTTTTGTATTATTCATGCCGCATTAATCGCTACTTATCTTCCAATCAATTAGTGCCGGACGATTTAATTGCTTTAGGTAATTTTTAGAAACCATTTTATAAATTAATAAAGTTGCCCAACTGTCATTGGAAAAAAAGTTCATAACATTTGCTAAAATCATGCTAAGGCCCAAGCAATAATAAATTTAACTAGGTGAGGCTAGCAGAGGATCAGGAATTATTCATTGTTCCAATTTCTTGACTAGATGGAAGTGATTTTTGCCATACAATTGGTTGTAATTCAGAAAATGAGGGAATAATCTTTTTAGAACAGTCAAGAACCAATACGAGTCTTGAGAAAAGAAAGATAGGGGCAAATCTCGAGAATAAGGAGGTGCGATAATAATTCAAACCTTAATTTAATCCTATATTTTGATACGTACGGCCCTCAGAATATTTTTACCATTAGGAAGCATTGTGATATATGATTGTCCTTCTTATATAATGTTTTTTTTATACTACATACTTCATATTTGTCATGGCGCCATTTCTCAAGAGTCTAATGGAATACGACTTGCGACATTTCAAGTCAATTATCCATTGAAGGTTAGGTGGTTCATATTAGCGGTTGCTCGAACAAACGCATTTTGCTAACCACACTTAACAGCGCCAGCCGCCTTCTTTTCTGACCGCACCTCACCAAGACGCTGAAATTGTGGTCAGAACCAAATTGATAAGTCAAGCAACCATAACTTGTATCAACAACAGCACTTGTCTAAGTTTAATTACTACAAGACTGACACCACGTTCCTCGCAAAAAGAACAGAAACGAGTTCGCTGTTAACTTTTTAATAACTATTTATAATTTCTTAGAGGAATTTAAGAGAAATTTCTTTATTCAATACTACATGAAAGAGTCAAAACAGAGCCCAAAGTACGGACAAAAAAGTGAACCCGAAAGAGAGAGAGAGAGAGAGAGAGAGAGAGAGAGAGAGAGAGAGAGAGAGAGAGAGAGAGAGAGAGAGAGAGAGAGAGAGAGAGAGAGAGAGCAAAGCAAAGCAAAGTTGTTTATAAGTGGGGACGACTAGCGACGAAAACAAAGAAACAAAATTGAAACAAAAATCAAAAGTAATAAAAAATTTCGATATATTTTGATTTTTGAAGCGTTTAAATTTAAAGCATTGACAGCATGGAATTAAAAATAAGTGTGTGTAATAATATATATTTACAATAAATTTTTGGTTTCTTTTGTAACAATGAATATCTTGTAATCAATATATTGCAAAAGATAAGACTTGTACTTGCCAAAGAGTTTTTAATGGTTTTATCAGGAAATGGAGTGTTTATTAACCATAGTTAGGAAAACTATCCTGGCAGTGAAATCAACTTCTCTTTTATCTTAAGAACATCCTTATAGTGTGCCACAAGAACATCTTTATAGTGTGCCACAAGAACATCTTTACAGTGTGCCACAAGAACAAGAACATCTTTATAGTGTGCCACAAATTGACTGAACTATATTCTTTATTGTGAATTAACATTTAAATATTACACAATGCTTTACAACAGTAGAAATTTAGGTGTTCTTCAAATGTTAGAAAATATCTACAACATTATTACAACATTAAGAAAAAGCAAAAGTAAAGACAAGTTAAAAAAAAATGTAAACAAGTCAATTGGCTAGTTTGGGGATCGATTTTTCTGCTTAATATAAAAATTGGAGAATCTTCAAGACGATTGAAGGTGGGGAATACGAAAAGAAAGAAAATAAACAGCTGAGGAAATGATGTTATGAACGAAGGCTCGCGGTACATTGTACGCATGCACTCGTAAATAGACTAATGGGTCATCATTTCCTCAGCTGTTTATAATTTATCAACAATTTCTGCTTTCGTAATTCCAACAACATTATCAATCGTCTTTGAAGATACTGGTCTCCTAATTTTTTTTATATTAAGGGCTCAGAAAAATCGATCCCAAACCTAGGCCACATTGACTTGTTTACATTCTTTTTTTTAACTTGTCTTATTACTGTTTGGCTTTTTCTTAATGTTGTAAATAGATGTTGTAGATATTTTTCTAAGCATTTGAGAAACACTAAATTCTAGCGTGTTGGTAAAGCCGCGGATTAGAAGGAGGGTGAACAGACACTTTCAAATTGTAATTTCGTCACTTTGAAGAGTAGTTCAGTCAATTTGTGGCACATTATAAAGAATGTTCTTGTTCTTGTGGCACTCTGTAAAGATTTTTCTTGTGCACAACTTATAAAGATGCTCTTGATTGGCTACGCATAAGGATGTTCTTAAAGATAAAGAGAAGTCTGATTTCTGATCTGCCCGGATTTTCGGCTAATCTTATGGTTAAATAAACACTCCCTTTCTGATAAAACCCAAGTATAAAAGAACTCCGTCTTGGCAAGTAAGCAAAGTTCTTGCATCTTTGTCAATATTTTTACGAATTACAAGTATTTTTCATATTTTTGTCTACCACACAAGAAACCCCACGACACATTTTTTTTTTTGTAATTATTAATTATATTATTGATTGGTTAGCATTTCACAACTTTTATTTTGGTGGTGCCGTTGCCTACATTCGCCATGGTTGTCCACTTCCCCTGAATTTATTATAAATCGCTTCAAAAATCAATATTATCATCTCAGAAGAATCTGGTAAATTTTTTTTTAATTTTACTTTTTTTTGATTTTTTTTGTGTTTTGCATTATTTTGGTTTTCTTATGTTTTTTCGTTGCTGCTAGTCGTTCCCACTTATTTTAAAATAGAATAATTCGCTCCAAGGCTTTAGCTTATAGAACATCTTTCTCTTCTCTTCTTCTCTTCTCTCTCTCTCCTCTCTCTCTTTCTCCTCTCTTCTTCTTACTTCTTGGTTCTTTTTCACTTTTCATGTAGTGTAATAAAGTTAAATTTCTCTTATTTTTCTCCTTTAATTTAATTAATAACACATTAAATTATCACAATTCATACTCTCATTTCAATCCTTTCCTTCATTTCTCAATCTTTTTCGGGTTCACTTTTATATGAATCTCCGATAAAATCTTATAAGTATATAGAGAGAGATCTTCTTGATATTTATTAGTACACATTGTTACTTATATTGTAGCTATTAAAAAAGCAAAAGGAAAAATATTCTCACTTTCAGAATGTACTTAATAGAATTTAAAATCGTAAGAAAATATAAATTTTTAATAATAAATGATACAAAGAATTGAGAAAAACATTAAATCGTGTTATTTGACGAGGAAACGTGGTGATCAGTCATAATGTAAAAGTATTAATAAAGCTAATAAACAAGTGAGGCTAGTATGTTGTTAATACAAGTTATAGTATTGCTTGACTATATCAATTGGTTCCCTGACCAACAGATTTCAGCGTCTGGTGAGAAGTGCGAGTCAGAAAAAGAAGGCGGCTGGCGCTGTTAAGTGTGAGTTAGCCAAAAAGTGCGTTTTTCGGCAACCCTAATACACCATGAGCTCAAGTTACTTTGAAATGTCCAAAGTCGTATTAATTAACTCTTGAGGAAAGCGCCATGACAAATATGAATTTAGTATTCAAGATATAAGAAGACATCATATATCACTGCTCCTTTAAAAGTTCTGCCGTCGTTCAAAATATAGGATTAAATTAAGGTTTGAATTATTATTGAAGTGAGCTGGGGTCATCTGTTATCTCTAACATTCTTCTAATTCTTGAGAAGGCTGGTCATAGTAAAGGATCCTGTGTTATTCCATTTTGTGGATATGTTTTATATAAACAATATTTTTAGTAAAATTATATTGCTTGCCTATAATTGAGATTTTACAAATGTTATGAACTTTTTTTTTCCCAATGACAGTTGCAACTTTATTAATTAAAATGGTTTCTAAAAATTACCTAAAGCAATTAAATCGTCCGGCACTAATTGATTGGAAGATAAGTAGCGATTAATCGGCATGAATAATACCAATTTATCGGTGGATTAACAATACACACACGCACAGCACCTACACACTACAGCCAAAACTATCATATATATAATATATTGAACATGTCAAAAATTCTCTATACCACCATGCTGGAACTATCTTAATATTCATTATACGAACCTACGTTGATTGTTATAATATTATTATTTTGATTTTTGGGAATTTATTACCTAATCTGTTCTCATTATTATATCCAATCTTTAACAACTATGAGAAATTTTTCGGATATATAAACTTCAAAGTATGACGACATCTCAAATTTCTTTTAATTATAATAATCATAGTAGTAATAGGACAACTTCTCCGCATTTTTTCTGTGTTTATAAATATAGCCAAATATTATGCCTATAGGGTGGATCGGTATATTTAAGGTTTCATTGCCTAGGTTATTTATTTAATTTTTTTAATATTTGTTAATTATGTATGTATAATCGTTGTTGAAAGCGTTGACACTGCCTTGGCCCGACCCCGCAGTGGTCCCGCACCGTTCCGCACCACACTGCACCACTGCGCCGCACCACCATACCTAGTAACGGATAGAGTTTGCTACATGGTATCTCCCTCAAACTTGACACCCCGTTTGGGGTGACGTAACCTCATCGTAGACAAGTTTCCGTGATATCACCCCGGAGGGGGGTGCTGAGCCCCAAAACCTTGGATATTGACGTAGAAAGATGAAACTTGGTATACACCTTTCTTATAAGGTAACCTCGTCGTAGACGAGGTTACGTGACGTGCAACCCCAGGGGATGCTGGCCCCTCCAAGTAGGAAATGACCGTAGAATGATGAAATTTGGTATATACCCTTCTTATAAGGTATCCTCGGTGCAGCCGAGGTTACGTAAATGACCATAGAACGATAAAACTTGGTATACACCTATCTTATAAGGTATCCTCGGTCCAGCCGAGGTAAAAGAGTGACACTACGCCCATTTGGTGTTAAGGGCTGTGCTTCAAAACCTTGGATATTGATGTAGAATGATGAAATTTGGTATATAACCTTCTTATAATGTATCCTCGATACAGATGAGGTAAAAAGTGACGCTACGCCCATAGTGTGTTAAAGCTGTGCCCCAAAACCTTGATACATAGAACTATGAAACTTGGTATATACCCTTCTTATAATGTATCTTCGGTACAGCCGAAGTAAAGTGACACTACGCCCATTGAGGGATGGGGCTGAGCCCCAAAACCTTGGAAATGAACATAAAATGATGAAACTTCGCATACATACCTTCATTTAAAGTAACCTCGATACAGAAGAGGTAAAGTGACTACGCCCATTAAGGGATGGGGCTGTGCCCCAAAACTTTGACATACATAGAACGGTGAAATTTGGTATACACCCTTCTTATAATGTATCCTCGGTACAGCCGAAGTAAAGTGACGCTATGCCCATATGGTGTTGGGGCTGAGCCCCAATACCTTGAAAATGATCATAGAAGAATGAAACTTGGTATACACCCTTTTATAAGGTAATCCTCAGTGCAGCCGAGGTTACGTAGCAATCGCACCCCCCAGAGGGGGGTGCTGGCCCCTCCAAGTAGGAAATGACCGTAAAATGATGAAACTTGGTATACACCCTTCTTATAATGTATCCTCGATACAGAAGAGGTAAAGTGTTACTAACATTGAGGGTTGGGCTGAGCCCCTAAGCCTTGGAAATTGACATGAAAGTTAAATTTGATATACCTTTCTTATAAGGTAACCTCGACGCAGACGAGGGTACGTGTCGCTACGCACAGAGGAGGTTGGAGCTGAGCCCCAAAACATTGGAAATTGACGTAGAAGGACGAAATTTGGTATACATCTTTCTTATAAGGTAACTTCATCGCAAACGAGGTTACGTATCGCTACGCTCAAAGAGTGTTGGGGCTGAGCCCCAAAACATTGGAAATTGACGTAGAAGGATGAAATTCGGTATACACCTTTCTTATAAGGTAACATCGTCATAATAGCGGTTATGTGTTGCTACGCTCCCAGGGTAATGGGGCAGAGCCCCAAAACCTTGGAAATGGCCGTAGAAAGATGAAATGTTTGGAGAACACACAGAAGAGGAAGGAAAAATAAAACTAGAGGAAGAGCACGGATGCAATTTACAAAGATAATCCGTTTTCTAAAGGCGAAAGGCTTAAATTTCCATTTTAAAATCTCGTTTTCTTTTTATAAACGTCAACTAATATATAGTTTTTCCTAAGTTGAAACATGCATATATTGTTTGCTATTTTTATTTTACAAGTTTCATTTTACATTTAAACTTTGTATTTAATATTTTTAACTTAATTTTTTTTTAATTTTATTTTTTTTTTAATATTTTAAAAAAATTTTAATTTATTTTCAAATTTTTATTTTATTTTTATTTTGTTTAATTTATATTTTTTAATTTGCTTAAAACATTTTGTTTTTACTAAAAAATTTATTCTTTTCATGTTTAAAACTTAAAAAATTTGCATTTTTACTCACCGTAAAGCAGTAAATCAGTAAATCAAGCCACCCACCCTACCCCTTGCTCTCATCCATGATCTATTGATCTATTGATCTATTGATTCAAATCATATTTTGTATAACATAACACAAAACATTTATTTATTTTTATTTTATTTTGTTTAAAAATATATATTTTACTAAATTTTTATTCTTTTTATGTTTATAACTTAAAAAATTTGCGTTTTTACACACCCTAAAGCAGTTAATCAATAAATCAATAAATCAAACAGCCTTCCCCTCCCCTGTCACCCATTCATAATCTATTGATCTATTGATCTATTGGTCTATTGATCTATTGATTCAAGTCACATTTCGAGTATCATTTTGGATAAACATAACATAAAAATAAGTTCTGTATATACTGGCCAACGAATATATGCTAATGAAACAGAGTATTCCCATTAATAAAGCTAACATAGCATCATCTGAACTAAGAATATAATGTAAAACAACAAACCTAACATACCTTACGCACGAATGAACAGCTAACATTAACAAAGTTCCATACTTAGCAACAATAAAGTAACTAACATAGCATACAAAACGTAACCTATTCACACTTTGTCAAGCATATCTCTAACATATCAATGTTAATTTTATATTAACATGGTAATATGTAACAAAAAACTTATCATAACTTTACCTAATTATCGAATATATGCTAACGTAACAAAGTTTTTATATTAACATAGTAATATTTACCAAAATTTTATCATAACTTTACCTAACTATCATAATCCCCCAAACGAATAATTGCAAACATAACAAAAGTTTATCAAGACATAACATAAAATAAGTTCTTTGAATAAGATTTCACAGTAAAGTATAATAGTTTACTGACTCTAAAGCAGTAAATCAGTAAATCTAACCACAGATCCCCTCCCCCTCCCACTTTCCATGATCTATTGAGCTATTGATCTATTGATCTATTGATCTATTGATCTATTGATTCATGTCATATTTCGAGTATCATTTTGGATAAACATAACATAAAAATAAGTTCTTTATATAATGACCAACGAATATATGCTAACGTAACAAAGCAAACATAACCTGAACTAAGAATATAATGTACAACAACAAACCTAACATACCTTAAGCACGAATAAACTGTTAACATTAACAAAGTTCCATACTTAACAACAGTAAAGTAACTAACATTGCATACAGAACGTAACTTATTCGCGCTTTTTAAAACATATCTCTAACGTATCATTGTTATTTTTACATTAACATAGTAATATTTTACAAAAATTTATCACAACCTAATCTAATTATCATACTGACCAACGAATATATGCCAACGTAACAAAGTTTTCACATCAATAAAACTAACATATCATAATCTGAACTAACAATATAATGTTCAACGACAAAAACCTAACATACCTTACGCGTGAATAAACTGCCAACATTAACAAAGTTCCATTCTTAACAGCAGTAAAGTAACTAACATTGCATACAGAACGTCACCTATTCACACTTTTCCGTACATATCTCTAACATATTATTGCTATTTTTACATTAACATAGTAATATTTAGCAAATATTTATCATAACCTTACCTAATTATCATTATGACCAACGAGTATACGCTAACTGTAACAAGTTTCATTAACATAGTAATATTTAACAAAAATTATCATAACCTTACCTAACTATCATAATCCCCAAAGGATAACTGCAAACATAACAAAGTTTTATCCTCAGTAAAGCTATACTATGAACACAACATACTTAACACACAACAGACTTAAGAATAAACTGCTATCATTAACAAAATTAACAACTTAACCAATAAAGCTAACATAGGGGAAGTAAAATAAGTTTTCATTTTTGTAACATATAATTTTCAATGAAAAGTGCATTATTTAAATACATAAAAATATTAGTTTTATTTTAAATATATTAATTCATCTAATCAGGGGACATAGGATTGTGCATAAATTGAGCAAGTTCTATATATCTCCAGAGATTCAACTCCCTCTGAAATGATGTAAGTATAAATACCTCCTGCAGCACTAATCCATTCTTCTGCATATTCAGGTTCAATAGCACGCATTCTCTCATGCCAGAGAGATCCAAGTTGATAGTTATTAACGCACTCCTGTATATCGCATTATACGGTAAACCGTATGTTTCAGTGTAAATATTGTAGGTGTCCCATGGCCTATATAATAAGTCCTCAAGTATGTCATCTCGTCAAGATCAGTGTCAATTCGTTCTTCGGCTTAATAAGCTGTGATATTTTCCAGATGAATGAACAGTGAAACCTATACACGTACGCACGAATCATGACATCATCGAGGGACTTCCAATATTTGCGTACATCAATACTTTTAACACTGTCACATGACGTGAAAACAACCTCTATTCTATTAGAACCTCTCACACTGTCTCCTCTGATAGATATTTCACTATGAGGCGATGCATCAGATGACACATACTTAGTACCCATGCTGCTGCGATATCGATAATCTTGATGAATTCTTCAACTGAAATGAATAAAGGTCTATTATTTGCACCTCCGGATTACAAGCATTTATCGATCTCCATTCGGTTTTACAAATAAATATAAATGACACATCGTCAGAATTCCAATTCAAGTTCCAGTTCGAATTCTAGTTCTTTCCTATTTTAAATCGTTACTGAAGTCAAGACCTGAATCTGGTGAAGAGACAATCTTTTCTCTGAGGAATCTTAACCTATCACATATCCGTTGAGTGTATCCACTATACCGGTCAGTCAAACCTCCATTTTATCAACTTCATTGGCATTTATTGGATATGATAATTCATAATTTTTACAGAGATTATTAGAAGAACTACATCTAGTAAAACAACGACTAAGTCAAATATTAATAACCTCATAGATGAAGAGACATAAGAAAGGCCTATTATGTTTATTAATAAATATTTTATTTATTGAATAATTAGTTCTGTTGATTAAATTCCGTTGTAAGTGAATCTTGAGTTTGGTCAAGATTCCCATTTATATCCTTCTCCGACATTTATTTATTGTAGGTTTATTATTCTTGTTAGTTTTTGGATAACTTTGGACTTTTGGATAACCAGTGCTCTTAGTCAATTTGACCACCTAGGGGTCTTGTTATATATTTCTTGGTTATTGAACACAGGGCTATTTTGGAATCCTGTGTTCATATCATAATATTTGTTCACAAAGGTTGAATAATTAAAACAGTTATTAAATTCGGTCTTTACTCTCCTGGTGTTTTACTAATTCTTAATATTTTTCCTCAAGCATTTTTCTAAGCCTGCTTAGTTGTTGAAGTATATTCACAATAGATTAGCTGGCTCATGGTAAATCAGGGATTCGGGGTCTTCTATCGAACCTACGGTTGGATAAACCCTTAATACTCTTTGGTTACACGCCTTTCATGGAAATTGGGGAGATCGTTGGTGGTTTTCCAATCAGCTTTAGATTTTTAGTAGGTTTGGAAATGGATACATAATACTGCAAGATTCTGCATGCTAATGTTAGCCAACGAGAATGGTTCATAGGTCCAACTTCTAAAAAGGCCAAATCATCATCTATGTTCCCTGTGATTACACCCCAACAGATGCGATAAGCATAGTACTGGTCAGTCGATAAGTCATCAATGACTTTATTGTCTAGTATGACAAATTTTGGATTTGGAATTGGCCTAAACTTAGCAACACCCCATTTGGAAACATTGCCATTCAGCTGTGAGCCAATGGCTCCAGAAAATTTATCTGGCCCTTTGGTAGTTCCATCAATTTTCATAAAAATATGCCTTAAAGGTAACTCATTTAGATGCAAAATGCAAATATCCCACTGTAATGGAACTCCTAGAAACATTTCCTAGAAACATTGGTTCCATCTGCCTTTGCTAAGTTCAGTCTTGTTTGAAGCTCTGTTCCCTGTAGTATTTTGAATATTCCATGAGCTACATCTATTCCCTTGGCGCTTTTTGGTGTGATGTGATCAAGGTAAAAGTCATCTGAAAATAGAAATTTCTAATAACATAGGTACAGAATATTTTATAAATATAGGTAGTTTAGTTTTCATAATTTATAGGTGCTTGATACTTAGTATTACTTACCTGGCTCACCAGTGATGACATAATGCTCCTCCAGCAGTGTTGAAGTGTGATATTTCCCATTAATTTCACAATTCACAAGGGTTGCATCTCGCCTGCCATCGAAGCCTATTCCTGTGACCTTTTCGAACAGGATTTTTTCTTCTTTCTGCGCTTCTGCTCGCAATTTTTCCCTTTCTCTTCTTAATTTATTTCTGAAAGGTATTGTTGTGTTAAAGCAATTATAATTATAATAATTATAACTAAATAATTGTAGATAGGTATTTAGTAGTAATTTGTATGATAGAAATACTTACTTGTCAATAACATGCTGCATTTTGTCTTTGGTGATAACTCCAAAATCTACCAATGTAGCAGAAGCAATAGCTGCACCAGCTCTATCACTTATTTGATACCTGAAAAAGAGATTTTTAGTACTATGTATAAGAAAAATAGCTTTCAATAGGAATTTGGTATGAATATATCTCAATGTCTAATGAATCATTGATTTGTAAGATTGACAAAACTACTTAAATTACCTGTCACACATTTCAGCAAGCATTCGTAGCCTTGTTCGATTTTGCTCAGAACTTGACATTTCTCCACTATAATCAGGATCTGAATCATTACTAATTGAAAATGACTCAGACATTTCAGCATCTGATTTCTCTATTTCTCCAGATACTTGAGGACTTTCTTCTTCAAGTCCTTGAAAAGAGCAGCTTGCTTTCATCTCAGAAGAATCCAGTTTCCTAGCTTTCTTTGAACTAAGACTTTCTTGAATAACTTTTTTTGAATTTGGCTTCAGAAGGTGTTTCAGGAACTAGCTTAGAAGTGCAGTAGCCATGCCTGTTGGTTTTTTGATCCTGAAAATGGAAAAATTCTATAAAACACTTTTTATCTCTACCTACTGGATGTTAAATATAATTTTAAGTTTGAATTGAGTATTTGAGTAAATGCTTTAAAGCTGGGTCTAAACTTTTGATGTTATACTCACCTCATAAAACTTGTAATCTTCATCTGTCATTTTTAATAGAAACTTCTTTTCAATTTCTGCTAGTTTCTTGTGGTCTTTTTGATGTACATCAAATAGTTGATTTGCCTCTTCTATAAAACCTGCTGCATCTGTTTCATATTTTTGTCCTCTTTTTCTTTTTGTCATAGTTCACAAATTTATAAAAATTTTCAATGTAACTGCTGAGCTTTGTTTTAATTCCAATGACAGATATTGGATAAACATTATAATTTACCCATAGATTGAATAGTTCTACACTAACATCTCTCTGAACACTGTCTTTCCTATAGTCTTTAAAGTAAAGACATCTTTCAAGCACTTGCTTTAAAGTGGGAAGTTTTCCAAAAGGAAATTCTTCTAAGGGTTTAAAGCATTCATCCACAATGTATTTATTTGATTTATTTGCTGTTTTTCTTGTAGACATCGCTAAATATATTAAAATTGATGATATTTATTTAATTATGTATCTGAAAAACAACCAAATAGATATTAAATGAGTCAATTTTTGGAAAAAAAGTCGATTTGTTTTTAGTTTTCTGTAAATAACTTTTTAAATATAGGTGTTACAAGAAAATGTCATAGAATAAACATTGTTTAAAATTAAATTCTGCATCTTTTAGTGTAAAATCTATACACATTGAACAAATATTAAGCATTTTATGAAGAATTTAAGGATTTTTAACCTAAGAAATTTGACAATTTTTTTAGTTCTTTTATATAACCTCAAGTGGGTCGGCTAAAACTGGTAACCACATGGTTTTTTTGTCATAAATCTTCATGTTGCATCAAAAGCCAAGTAATTAGAGGGGACACTTTTTTATTTTTAGGTTTCAGCCCACTTTAATATATATATATATATATATATATATATATATATATATATATATATATATATATATATATATATATATATATATATATATATATATATATATATATATATATATATATATATAACATATATATATAAAAAAAAATAATATATATATATATATATATATATATATATATATATTATATATAGATATATTATATAAATATGTATATATAT
The DNA here is from genome assembly GCA_015478945.1 of Trachelipus rathkii. Classification (NCBI taxonomy): domain Eukaryota; kingdom Metazoa; phylum Arthropoda; class Malacostraca; order Isopoda; family Trachelipodidae; genus Trachelipus; species Trachelipus rathkii. Next base: position 5,588 of record JABUQX010137403.1, on the reverse strand, counting down.
ATATATATATAATCTCTATATATATATATATATATATATATATATATATATATATATATATATATATATATATATATATATATATATATATATATATATATATCATCCTCCCTATTCAGCTACAAATGCTCATTCTCGTCAGGAAGGCCACTATATACAGGATACCAATTTTGGAATATTATATATATATCCGATCTTCAGTTGTTAGAATCCTTGTATATTTGGCATCTCAAACCGACCTTAAATGAAAATCTAAATTTTAACAGCCTTTTAATATTGAAGTGAAATTTTGTTTAAATCAAGAACTCTTTACTACATAATATTGAAATCATTAATTTATCTATATGATTTATTTATTTTAACTTTATATTATTTTAATTATTATTAATTTTATATAATATTTTTGTTTAAAATTTTATCATTATATTGTAAACCTTGAAAATAGGAAAGAATATTCTTACCCGAAACTAGTCGGCTAATGAATTATCTAAAATGTTCAAATTCGTTTTGGTAATACTCGCCATTATATATATATATATATATATATATATATATATATATATATATATATATATATATATATATATATATATATATATATATATATATATATATATATATATATATATATTTCTACTATGTATAAATATATTTATTTTTTTTATATATATATATATATATATATATATATATATATATATATATATATATATATATATATATATATATATATATATATATATATATATATATATATATTTCCCCTCTTAAGGGGTTATTAGGAGATCTATAGGTCTTTAGATCTTAGTTGTGAGTGGTCAAACTTTGACCATAAGGACATTCCAAAAAGATTTTTACCCAAATCCTAACACAAGTCGCAAGATTGCAATGCTCTTTCGTACAACCATTAAGCTCAGTTCCAGTGTGTTGACAGATACTGGGAGCTTCTCCAGATGTTTTATAAGACTCTTCTTTATTACACCCAGCGTTCCAACTACTATGGGAATCACCACGATGTCATTGGTGTTCCACATTCTTCTGATTTCGTGTTTGAGTCTTTGATATTTTATCTCCTTTTCCCTTTCATATGCCACCACGTTATTATCATTTGGGACTCCCACTTCTATTATATAGCACTTTTGATCTCTTTTGTCCTTGACTACGATGTCCGGTCTATTATGGGTGACTGCTACATCCGTTGGGATGACAGAATCATAGAGTAGCAGCACCTCTTCGTTTTCTTCCATTTCCGGGGATTGTGTTTCCAGTAGTTGACCGCTTCTGTCCTGATATTATACTTTTGGCACAATTTAAAATGGATCAACTTGCAGATGGTGTTATGCCTTTCAGTGTATAGATGTCTGTTTAGCAGAGTCTGACATCCTGCTAGAATGTGAGGGACAGATTCTGTGTCTTGGTCGCATACTCTACATTTGTCGCTGATGTTCTCTCTTTCTATATGCTTTCGATGCCATCTTGTTCTAATTGTTCTGTCTTGAGCAGCTATAATCACTCTTTCCTCTTCTGCTTGCAATCGTCCCCTCGTGAGTATCTCCACTGACTTTTCCTTATCTATATAACTTTCATCAATGATTTTCTTGTATTCTTTTGCCATTGCTTGTTGTCTCCACTGATTCATATGTTTCTTCTTCCTCTCTGCTTCGAATTTGTCTTTTACTTGCGTTTTTTCTTCCCACCTTTGGTCTTGTTCCACTCTAATGTTGTTCACATTCATGTAGTCCGTTTTCTTTTTAATTATTGAGGTTGTTGTTGGCTTGCCTCTTTCATGTTGATACACCCACTGGAGGAATTTGCTTTCTGCGCCTTCCAGGTATTGGCCCAACCCTATTATTTCTCTTTTGTATATGTAATCTATCTCCACCAACCCCATGCCTCCTTCTCTACGTTCCGTGTACATATTTTTTTTACATTTTTTCTAATTGAGATTATTATGCAATATTTAACATATATATATATATATATATATATATATATATATATATATATATATATATATATATATATATATATATATATATATATATATTTATATATATATATATATATATATATATATATATATATATATATATATATGGCCCTAAAAAAATCAACTGATTCTTTACTTAATTTTATGAAAATCGCGATTTTTTTTTAACTTTTGACTTTTTATTTTGTTGATTTATCTGATTCTTTTGATTTTTTTAAACTGATTTTTTTTTTATTTATTTGTCTGATTTTTTTAATTTATTTCTCTGATTTTTTTTTTGATTTTTATATGTCTGGATTTTTTTGAATTTTTTGATTTTTTCGATTTTTTTTTTTATTTATTTATTTTTTATTTATTTTTATTATTTTTTTAAATTATATATATATATATATATATATATATATATATATATATATATATATATATATATATATATATATATATATATATATATATATATATATATATATATATATATATATATATATATATATATATATATATATATATATATAGTAAAATGAAAATAATTAAAACAAACAAAAAATTAATAAATAAAAATAAAATAAAATAAAAAAATAAAAAAAAAAAAAAAAAAAAACAGAAAAAAAAAATAAAAAAAATCTGACATTAAAAACTAAAATTATATATATATATATATATATATATATATATATATATATATATATATATAAAGAACATTTTTAAAATAATTTTGCTTCAGTACGTTAATTATAAATCTCTAGCAACATTTTAGTACGTTTTATGTTCAAGTACTTTTTATTGCCTGCTTATCTAAGAAATTGCCATATATATATATATATATATATATATAGTTCAAGATAAAAATAGCTTAGATACGCAAAGTAGTAATAATAATAATAATATAATAATAATAATATGTATATATATATATATATAATAATTTATTGATATATATAATGTATATATATATATATATATATATATATATATAATTTTGAAAGAGTAAAAAGAAAGTTATTTTCGAGAAATATATGAGGAACCACGTGTTTTTTTTTTACACTTTCATAAAAATACAAATCTCGGCTTTCTATAAAACTTTGAATATATATATAT
>JABUQX010137401.1:32500-35271 GCA_015478945.1 Trachelipus rathkii | reverse complement strand
AGTGAAGAAAGTGGATTTTAAGGGACATGCTACAGGCTTGAGCTTTGTATGCTGACCGTAAAGTGTTAACCATGGTCTTGTAATGTGTGGGCTTCTGTAAGATCTTCTGTGATATTATGTTAGCTTTACGGTTATTAAAACTTTTGTGTTATGATTATTAAATAATAATAATAATTAATGTTCGTTTTAGGTGATAATAAAATAATATTTTGTTCGGTTATGTATAGTAACAGATTGAGATTGTTATGTTGATGAGTGAGCTCATCTTTCTTAAGAAGACATCGCCACAGGATGATATGTGTTAAGTAACCACATGCTTGTAGTATTCGGATTAAACCCTATTACTGTGCTAGGTAGGTTAGTTTGTTAGAGATATAAGAGACAATTTGACGTAAACGCAAGAAATAAATAAATGGTCGACTATGCAGCAATTTAGCCAAGGTCTGGGTCTTACGTCACAAATTTTGAAAAAATCACCTTTTGGATAAACATTTTCGATATTCCATATTAAGAGACCATTGAGAATTGTACAACATTCATTAGTCGTTTAGTTCATGGGCTGTTTACGACTCTGTAGGTTGAATACCTTTGCTTAAAAAATGATAAGATTTTTGTAATGATATTACTGTGTTTAGCTGGTTGATGATGTGTGTAGATAATCGGTGGCTTAGGTTAAGCTTTTGTAGTAATGTTAGGATTGATGAGAGAAATTTTTGCTAATGGCTCACCGTTTATGTCATTAGTCAAAATGTGTTATATTTGATATAGCCTAGACATCTTTTGAGACAGGACATATCTAGTCTCATAGTTCAAGATGCTGGCTCGTCTTTGATAGCTTGGACACTTTTTTTAAGGAATTTGTTAGATAAATTAAATACGCTTGAAGCATCTGATAAGATTATTGAAAAAGCTCAGGGAAAGCGTGAGTTTTTGACGTCGTATTGATGGGTAGGTTTGAGAACTGATTCATAGGTCCAAATATTGATTGACCTATTAATAAGTATAAAACTTAGTATCTATTGTAGGTTTCGCCTATTGTTAGTGTTAGTTAGATATGGTTAGGCTATGTTTAATTTTTATGTACGTTTTGTTCCTAAAATATTACTATGGACAAATGCCTGAAATTAAACACTAGACAAATTGATAAGTCGTCATATAATATTATCCTGTGTTAGCTTGGTGATATCAGTGTTAGATAAGCGGGCTTAGGTTAAGTTTTTGCTGAGCAATGTTAGGTTTTGGCCAAGAATTTTGCTAATGTTCTACGGATATTCATAGATTCCCAAAATGATGTATATCTTGATATGCAGGACACTTTTTGATGAAGCGTAGTATCCAATTCATAAGTTCAACGATGCGGTGATCTATCTGCTATAGGTTGCAGAGCACCTTGTGTTATGTGATTTGTTAGATAATACTGTTTAGCTGCTTGATAACATGTTGGAAAAGTGAGGGGGTAGATTGAGTTATGTATGCACTGTTACTACTGTTATCCTTATAAGTAGGAACGTTGGACATGTTAGCGAGCTTAGATACAAGGTCATCACATAGCGTATCTGAAAAACTTAACCGCATTAGTTCAGGTTATAGATATGTTAAGGCTTTATTGATGTCGGAAAACTTTGTCACTTGCCATATCGTTTTCAGTATATGATAATCTAGAAAACATCATGTAGTTAAATCAAAGAAAGAGGATGACGTTCCTCAAGAACTTTTTTAATCTTTTAAATCAAGACTTTATAGTTCAGTGACCCCTGAATCAAGAAGTCAGAGTAGAGATCAAACATGGAAAATTTAGTGGAAAGCTATTGTCTAAGTTTGAAGATATGATATTTATGTACCATGAAGGAGGATTAAAGAAAGGAACCTTTAGATGAAGAAAAGTTTGTGCCTTGACCGTAAGAAAGATGAAGGGATAGAAATTTAAATCAAAGTAAGATTATCAATCAGAGGTAAGGATAACACCATTAAAAATGAGGAAAGTGTAGAAATAATAACTAAGTGAATAGAGAGAAGGAATAGAGCTGAGAGAGTGGCCTAGAAATTTTGTCTTACATATTTAACATGCGAAATTATAATAGAGACTTTAGTGGATGTCGGATTTTGAATACAGAGGAGAGTGCAAGTCTTGATATGCAATGAGTAAACTTTAGGAATATCAAAGCAATTTGAGCACTGAGTATATCATGTTGCGAGAGTAACAAGTTTTGCAGATTTCAAGAAACATGTGTATTTTGAAATGATTTTAATGAAAAAAAAGAAGAAAAAACCTATAATTTCCCCCCGAAACTGTCAAAGTATTCTCATTGGGTTGATTAAAAAGTAAATTTTTCAAAATTTCCTCTTAGACTAATTCATGTTCCTCGCTCATTAGCTAGTGAAAAATCTTTCTAGGGTTATTATTATTATTATTATTATTATTATTATTATTATTATTATTATTATTATTATTATTATTATTATTATTATTATTATTATTATTATTATTATTATTATTATTATTATTATTATTTCCACAGGTTCGAGCGATTATGTCTCTAACAACGCTGCTAGTGATGTACACACTATTTAGCCAAGTGTCTTCGTTCCTCCCCGACACGGCCGAAGTGAAGATGATAGATTTTTGGTTCTTCTTCAGCATTGTTTTAATATTTGTTATAGTTATCATTCATATAATTGTAGAAAACTTGCCGAAGGAAAATGAAATTATGGTATTAACACCAGTGGCGGAAGCCAACCACAGTGAGATGAATTCGAAGGCTCAGGGTTCA
>JABUQX010137401.1:17500-25000 GCA_015478945.1 Trachelipus rathkii | reverse complement strand
ATATATATATATATATATCTGTAATAATATATATGTATATATATAGTAATAATAACAACTTCTTCTTTTTCATCTTCTTCATATATATATATATATATAATATAACATATATATATATATATATATATATGTAGCACTATAATACGCTTATATATATATATATGTATGTAATAATATATATATATATATATATATATATATATATATATATATATATATATATATATATATATATATATATTATATATATATATATATATATATATATATATAGTATAATTTCAATATTTAATAGAAATGTTTCATTAATATATATCTACTGTATTCAAATATTTATTTATATATAAACAACAACATTTTCTATGAAAATGTTTATTTGCATAATATAATTATGCATAAATATGTGTTCTTCTATTAAAGAATTTTCAAGCAACCTTCATGAGAAGTTCTTATACCGGTAGACTGAGTTCTGTACCGGTAGGCTGAGCTATGTATCGATAGGCTGAGTTATGTATCGATGGGGTTAGCTCCTGTACCGGTAGACTGAGTTATTCGCCGAGAGACTGAGTTCTTGTACCGGTAGGCAGAGTATGTACCGATAGGTTGAGTTCTTGTACCGGTAGGCTGAGTTATGTATCGATAGGCTGAATTCTGTACCGGTAAGCTAAGTTATGTATCGATAGGCTGAGTTCTTTTACCGGTAGAATGAGTTCTGTACCGGTAGGCTGAGTTATTGTACCGGTATGCTGAGTTATGTATCGATAGGCTGAGTTCTTGTACCAATAGGCTGAGTTCTTGTAAAGGTAGGTTGTATGGAAGTTTAATAGTCTTAAGTAGTAGTAACTAGTATTCATTTGTATAGTAATTATTTTGCAATGTTATTTGTCAAAGAAAGAATACAAGTCCTATCGATGATAGCTTATAATAACAAACAGGATTATCCTGTAGGGGTATAAGAAACACAACCCCTCATACACCGTAATAGCAACTTAAGGAATTGAACAAAATTGTTTATGATAATGTCAACCGTAACTTTAATGATCAAACATTTAGAAATGTCTTAAATCATGATTTAAACTTCGTTGTAAATAAAATTGTTAGATAATGTTAGTCCATGTTAGGAGTAAGTTAAGCCTCGTCCTCCCCCAGATTAGGATCTCTTTACTTCCTCCCTAACAAAAATCGGGGAGTATGGATGCGCTCACCTATCGTATCTACCGCTCAATTGTTTATTATTTATGGCATAAAATTTTAATATAAATAACGGTTCATCTCTTTGAGAGTCTATTGTTTTTGGGGCAACGGTGGAGAAGGAAGTTCTAGTCTAGTATGAAAAATATAAAAATTTATGAATATATTATCTTTAATATAATTCTTATTTTTTAAATTTATCAAATATGATATAAGTAACTGCTACTACTTCGTTATTTCATTAATACATTATATATATACATATATTATATATTAATTAATTCTATTAATATAATATTTTATATATTATTTAATATATTATATATAATATTATATTATTACTAATATTTATTATTTATCTATAATATAAATTACATTTTATTATATATATATATTATATTTATATATAATTATCTTTTTATATAATTTATATTCTTATATATATCATTATACTATTAAATTAATTATATTTCATATAAATATTTATATTTTATATATTAATTTATATATATTATAATCTATATATCTTATTATATTATCTTATATATAATATAATATCTATTTATATTATTATATAATTAATTAAATTTATATATATAATATATTTTTATAATTTATTTTCTTATTTATATATATATATATTATTAATAACAAATTTAGCATATAAAATTTGAACAATAGATCTTAATTTAATTCTTTTTTTTTCTTGCCCAAGTCATTTATTTCCTGTATTTCACGAAAATCGTAGAGAGAGATGAAGTAGAGATGACAAAGAGAGAGTAGAGTAGAGATACTGAGATGAGATGAGGAGTAGAAGTCAGATAAGAGAGAGAGAGTATAATGTTGAAGATGAAGGATAGAGAGAGAGAGAGTAGAGAGAGAGATTTTCTCATGGACGGTTTATTTTAGTATTTAATTTAAAGGAAAGGAAGAACGAGAATAACTAAATATTTCTTAAGCAATATGTACCGAATATAAATCATTACTTTATTCAGTTTGTGAACCTATTATAAGACCTCCTCCATCTATTCCTCTATATATATTACATAACTTTGGGTTCTATATTTATCATTCAAAAACAATAATCGTTAGGTTATCACTGTATAATAATATAAAATATAGGTAAGGGTATGATATAAATATTATTGTATAAATATAATTATATACTTATATATATATAATGTTTAAGTTATCTTACCACTTCCATTCATGATATTAACATACAATATCAGTATTGGAACACAGTACTGACAAGGTATTATTGAGTTTTGTAATGTAATAATATGTTTAAGTTATATTATTTTACACTGAGGTAATTATTCAATTAATCAGAGTATTAAATGGAAAATTTTGGTCTTTGGAGAGCACAACTACTTAATTGTTTTAAGATAGATCAGTGTTATAAGTTGTTAGTTGGTATAGTAGTCTTTTGTTACATGTATTATTTTGATTTTTTGAATAGGCTATGAGAGAGACACAAGATCCGATTAAGTGAGCCTATATCATTATGATAGGTTCTATTATAATGTGGCTAGCGTCCTTTTTGGAGAGGGATTAACGAAATCCTTTAAGCTGTATTTATTTTGGTGGTTTCTTCGTACCCTTTGTGACTTTATGATATTTTAATAACCTCATTATTTTATTGGATATATACCAGAAATTTATACAAAATGCCTTTATTAGTATTCTAAATATTCTTAGCAACGCGTGAGAGTATAATATAAATATATGAATTATAAATGATTATTATACCGATATATATTAATATATATCGAAATATTATTGAATCGTATATAATAAGTATAAACTATATTAAAGATCGTAGGAAAGGTTGAGTGGTAGTAAGATAGGGGAGGTAGCTAGGGACTGAGTATTGTGAGTATGATTTATGATAATATATTTTTAACTGAATTTTAATAATTAATTGTGTAATATATATTATTATTAAACATAGTACTAATTATTTATTAATAAAAATAACTACTACTACATTATATTAAAACTAATAATTATATTTTACTTTATACTTAATTAGTATAATATTATATTTTAATTTCTAAAAGACATATACTTGTTTTTCATGCTTATCGTTTTGGGTAAACTTTATGTTTTATATTTTATCTCTCTATTTTATTTGTGATATATTTTGGTTCTAAGTTTTAAAATATTTATATCTAGTTGATAATTTCCTTAGATATAATAATTCATCATTGGGTTATTATAGATGCAGATTATTTTACTGTTAAATTTAACATGATATTAGATTTTACTCATTATAGTAATAAAATTAAAAAAATCTATTATAATCCGTATAAACATACTTGTTTATTATATATTAAGTACCATATAATATGTCAATTGTATTATGAATACTTAGACATAGTATAGGGTATTAGCTAAACATTATTATTTAATTATGAGTTAAATTATTTATAAACATTACCTTATTAAGTATATAAAATTTGATATACACCGATATTGGTTCGATTATGTTCTATAAGTAATATAATGCTTATGAATAATAAGGATATTAGAATTAGGTTTACGCCCCGCACCGTTGTACAGCAGACACTCGAAATTAGTTAGTATTTATTTAATAGTATGGGAATAATATTTAATGTTACTGTTAGTAGTTTATTTCGCATATGGAGGTTAAGGTTAGTGCTACTAGGTTATATTGATACTACGGAGGTTGTACTTATTTTTTAAGTTTATCTGGTAATTATATATAGCAGTTTAACTAGTCTTATTAATATAGTAACGTTGTAATAATAAAATATGAGTTATTTGAGATATGTTAGTTATATATGTTGTTTTATTAAAGTATAATATATATAAAAATATAAACATTATATTTTATTTGTTTATATGTTTATAATGTTTAATATTAATTATAACTATAACGGGAAATTGTGTAATTAATTTGTTGATTACATAATTAATTGATTAATATTATTTTAATACTTTATTGCATATATACTATAATAACTTTTATATGTTAGTATTTATGGTCCTTATTGATTATATAAATTCGTTATATGTTCTTTTTAATTTTCATAGTATACTATGTTTTTAATGGAATAGCTACCAATTCAATATACCATTATATATACGGAATGATCTTACGCCTTATATACTGTATTGAATCGGGAAGTAGATCCCTATAGATATATTTATATGTTATCACGGGAATAAAGTGTGAGTGGGGATAGGAGTATATAAGGAATTCGAGTATTAGGTTTATTGTATTATACATGTGGCTTATTAATTATATATATATAGATACTAGTTCCTAATAGGAGCTTATTATACTTCTGCCCGTTCTTGTTATTAAACTATTATATATAATTATAATCTTATTAAGTTACAAATACTTTTAATTTTAAATTCAAAGATTGATTTTTTATTATGATTATATGTTTATTGGATAAATTATGGTTATGTTTGCAACTACAGATCTATTATGGGTAGATTATACTAGCTTCGGGTGGTTTTTCTTTTGATAAATATTTATGTTTTAAATATCATATGTACATAAATAACAATAATAGATATGATAGTATTTAATATCTTATACATTATAAATGAGGTGGTTTTTTATTTTTAGCTTATATATTATTTTATTTCGTTTGTGACACAATTGATTACGGATAATTCTAGTAAACAGATATTTCCATTTCCTTTGAAGCTTTTGAAATATAAAAAATATACAATAATTCGCTTTATATTAAAAACACAGCATAAAACAGATTGAAGCAGAATAATCAAATGATTCATAGTAATTTATAGCTTGTTAATAATGCGGGCAAAATAGAATAATATGATTATAGTAATAAGGAAAAGACTAAGATCAGAAGATCAGGATCATGAACAGGAAGTCTCATAGAGTCATGCCGCAGATATACAGACAAGGGACACAGACATAGCTTTACTATTAATTCAATTATGTAGAGTTGATTAGAACGGATTAGTGATCTTGGAAACTTGTTTAGATAGATAGTTATTACGAGGAATGATTAAATGTCTAGGATAGATAGACCATATATAAGGTAGTTGTATGAGAGAGATACGTCGATGGCTCGATTCTGAGAACAGAACATTGAAATGATCAGATTAGAGTGTACGGTTACGAAGAACAGATCAATCTCATACGCATTGTATAGCCTTTATTGTGTGAAAACTTTATTACATTATCATATAATATACATCATTATGAAATTAGCCATGTTATGGAATAAATTTTTGTTAAATATTGCATGTTAATTCTAAAATTACTATTGTTATGTTTAGAGATATGCTTTGAAAAGTAGTGAATAGGTTACGTTTTAGTATGTTATGTTAGTTACTTAATTGTTAAAGTCACAATTTTTGTTAGTTAAAAGTTTTTTCCTGTTTGGTAGTTAGGTTTGACGTTGTGGATTATATTTCTTAGTTAAGACTGAATGCCATGTAGGCTTAAATTATGTGAAAACTTTGGTTAGGGCTTAGCTATAATTCGTTGATCAGTATGATAATTAAGACAGGGTATGCATACATTTTGTGTTAAATATTCACATGTTAATCTAAAATTACATTGGCTAGTAGTAGGGAGTCATTTGGACACGGTAGCTCCGCTCCCTTTTTGACCTTGACTGACGTGTTGGTCATTTCCACAGATGCCAGTAACCTACCTGAGGCTTTTTTGTCACGTAATTTATTTGGCACCCCTTCGATTAGTAAGAGTGTGTGCCAGCCGGTGTGGAGTTCGTCGTAACGTGTCACCCCCGCTTTTTGCCTCCCTAATTTTGAGCTACCCTTTTTTTTTGCAATATTTGCTTTTTGTTATGTCCTTCGTCCCATTTTTTGAGATACCTTATTTTTTTTGAACGCCTCTTTTTTTTTTTTTTTTTTTTTTTCTGATACGTTATTTAGTTATTTTTAGTTTGTGTAGTTTATTTTGTATCATCGTTCTTTCAATGGACCTTTTTACAACTTGTGTTTTTTTCATTTGCGTCGCATTTTGGTTTTATAAGCGTCTGTAATCTTCGGCATAATTTTTCATCGGTTCGTTTTTACTCGGATTGGAAATCGAAATTCATCGTGCTTCGCCATCAGTCGGGTTTTTTAACAAATTCCGCGGGGTCCGTGCATTCGTAGCAAAGAACCACGCACAACGAACCGCTAAGTAGAAAGGCAATAGCTAAGGTGTACATTCATACGTTGTAATTATTAATTATTTTACTTGAAAAGAGAGTAAAGAAGTATTATATTTATTAGCGAAAACACTCGTTTTTTAATTAAACTTATACAAATATTTTTAATTGATCTCTACGCTTGTCTCTTTGTTCTTTTCTCTTTCACCTTATATATATATATATATATATATATTATATTATAATATAATATCATATATATATAGTATTTATATCATTATATATATTATATATATATATATATATTATATATATTATAATATATATATATATATATATATATATATATATATATTATTATTATATATATTATATATAATATATATATATTTCTATATATATCATTATCATAATAATTATTATTGCCCTAAAATATATTTTTGGGTTTTTTTTAAAAATATGTAAAGGGAATATTGTTTCTTCATCAAGCTGCCAGGGCATCCCAATGTAACTATATTTTCTTTACAGGCCTTGTCAGAGAGCTAGCCTTTAAAATGTAACGAGTGCATTGGCTGAATAATACAATAAGGGAATTCTGTGCTTTACAAAATTTGTTCCGGTTAGTATTTCCATCGCATTTAATTTGTGTTCGGCCCTAGAGGTGATGTTGTCTATGAGGGGGTGAAAGTCATATTAAAATCGAAAGTTAAAAATAGGATGGTTCGTTGTTTATAGAGAAGGAGTCTGCTGTTTTAGAGGAAAAATGTTGGATAGGTATTTGATACTCTGCTGCATGGTATGAGTAATATGATAGAGGATTTATGAGGAGATGCAGTCATTCTGTTTGCTGATAGCCATTGTTTTAGTGGGTTTATACATACATTGCTGTAGATCACGATTTGAGGTATTTATAGTGATTTTGAGCTATGATTGTTAGATCATCTGAATAGTTATTGACTTTTATAGCGGGGGGAATGTGAGTTGTGCAAGATCGTGCATATATATATATATATATATATATATATATATAAGGTTATATATTATATATATATATATAGCAGTATATATGTAAGCAAGGTATATATATATATATATATACATATATATACATATATATATAAATATATATATAGAAGCAAAGAAAAAATATATAAGTATATATATATATGTTATATAT
>JABUQX010137401.1:0-15000 GCA_015478945.1 Trachelipus rathkii | reverse complement strand
TAGTGATGAAGAAACACACGCATTACCAAAAGATGTAGTGCAATTGATTGAAATATCATCAAGAAAAAAACGATTAGATTCAAATGATGATCCAATCAGCTGGTGGAAAGTTACAAAAATGTTTACCCACGCCTGAGTAAATTTGGAAAACTTCAATCTGAACAGTCTATTAATTAGCCATCCATTAAAAAGAAAAATGAAATATGCAGAACCAACATCTCTACAAGTAAATCAACAGATATCTGGATTGGAAGAATTTCTGCCAGTACAGTATGATGAAGAAAACACACGTCTTTATAAAATATGTGCAGTTCAAATGATTGAAAACTAAAAACTATCACCAAGAAAAACGACTAGAGACAAATCAAATGACGATCCATCAGTTGGTGGAGTGTTAAATAAGCAAAATGCAAATGTTTACCCACGCTTAAATAAATCCTGTAAAAAGGAAAACATCTACAATCCTCCAATCCACAGTGTTCCAAGTGGTAAAGATATAATGCTGGGATAATATATGATGAAAAGAGTGTTCTGCACTCCTCAGCAGAAAATGCAGAAAAATTGATGTCTCTCAAGCACAACCTTCCCCATATTTGAATTTCAATACTAGTGCAAAAGTATATAATGTAAAATCTCTTCATTAAGGTCGGAGGTTAAGGAAAGAGGTTGATGGGGTCCATTTGTGTTGGGTCCCCGTCCCGCACCCCCGGCAGAACAATGCCATTATATTAATAGATTGTGGCTAAAACTCGATATATATATATATATATAGTATTTATAGTCTTCATGATAAGTTTCTATTATTGATATATATATATATATATATATATATAGCATTAAATATGCGGGTGAAGTTATAAGGCGTATATATATGTCAGTATATGTTATGTATATATATACAAGGCTACAAGGTTGGTTATGTTATATATAGTTAAGAGCAGGGCATATATGTTACATATATATATATATTAAACATCCGCATAATCCGGCATCTGCAGTCAGTATCATCTGCATCCGATGCGAAAAAAATGAATATCTCGGTAAGTATCACTAATAAGTAGCAGAGTATATATATATACATTTATAGACAAATTTTGAAAGCTATGTAAAATATATATATATATATATGTTATATATATATATATATATATATATATATATATATATATATATATATATATACATATATATATATACTCATATTAGCGTAATCTACATAAATGTTTGAGCATCCTGAAAGTTATAGTAATATATCTATCCTTAAACACATTATTATAAAGGGAGTATATGGAGGAGCAGTATATATATATATATATATATATATATATATATATATATATAGTATATATATATATATATATATATATATATATATATATATATATATATATATATTTAGTAGTAATGGATCAAAACCGGGGTCTAGGAAAAGGTCTTATAAGACACACTATTTTACACGTACACGTGTACACTGCTACATACGTTCATGTGTACACATTTTTGATTTTGGTTGCTGTTGTTGTTGTTTTTGTTGTTGTTGTTGTTGTTGTTGTTGCTTAGCATCACACACACACACACACACTATACAATAATTTAGAGAATGTTGTCGTCATATTTTAGTTTTTGTCGTTGTTTGTTGTATGGTAGAGTGTTTGTTGCTGTTGTATGGTATATGTTGTTGTTGTTTGCTGCTTAGGTGGTATTGGTATATATATAGTAGCAGCAGGTGAAGCAAGGTTATAGTATAGTGCTATATATGGCGCATATATATATATATGTTAAGAGTAAGAGTTATTATATATATATATATATATATATATATATATATATTACCTATTTTTCATACCTTTTAGTAATATTTGACTATATATTTTTATTTAAATTAAATTAGGTGTGCTTTTGTAATATAAGGTCTCTCATATAGTGCAAAAATTACAATTCCATAAAAGAAAATTTGAACCACTGTCTATTGGAGCAGTTTACTAGTGCTTAATCCACTGAGATAACAGCCAGTCCTTATTCTACTTTTAATAGTTTTAACTTATATTCCAGGGTCGGTCACTTTTGGTTCTCTCTCATGTCCCAACCTTTTTACTTTTGACTTATTCATTTTATCTTTTCCTTAGCTCTATTATAGTATATATATATATATAAAGTATAGAAGCAGCATATATATATGTATATATATATATATATAAAGAAGTATATATAGCATATTATATATATATATATATATATATATATATATATATATATATGTAGGGTTGTAGAGAAAAGCAATGGCAAGTGGCTAAATCAAAGTCTTTCGACCGACTCAAGAAGGATTTCAAGATTTTCGGCACCCCACCTGTAATAAAGAAACCGGTGACTTACAACGCCGCGTTTCCGATAAACTGAGATCATTCCCAGGACTTACTACCGCCTCAACTTATTTCTCCTCTACTCATCATGAGGCACACTTTCCCGGTGACACAGAAACAACCCCAGACATCTAGAATTCACATGATTCTACTGCAACAAGATAGTAAGCATAAATCCCATAAACGTAATAGATGCAAACAATGGTGATCCACAAACACTGTTCCAATCTCACCAGGCTATCCCCTTCAATACACAATTGGATCTGAAAAGTCTGTGCGCCATCCACAACAATCCCGTCAATACACACATCACACAAACAAACCTACAATATAAACATATTACAATTCGAAGCAAACGGGCTACACAATAAAACCAAAGAAACAACACAGCATACAGAAAGCCATAAAACAAGAAGCCTACCTACACGATAGCTATCCAGAACCAAAATTCTATGGCTATGATGCCATCTTCACACCCCAAACCCCCAAAACCACACTCTACTAACCCTCATACACAACTCTCACCACAAAACATTATACAACTCCACAATCAACAGCCTAAACTCAAAACCATCTCATAAAACAATAATCATAGCAATAGACATCACTACCATACACAAACACCATCTTACAAATTACAGCTGCGTTGGGAAATGACAACAATTAATAAACATAGTCCTTCTCTACAATAATGATAAACAAAAAACCACACAATCTAATAAACCTCTACAATCCCCCTCACACATCACCACAAAGCCTCAGAAATTACAAATCAAACCTCTCAGAAATCTTCCACCTCTGAAACCTCATAATAATTATACCCACCCTGCCTGGTATAACGCCCAAGAAGCAAACCAAAGAGGAACCCACATCAAAGCCAACCTTGTAAACCTCAACATCTCAAACAACATAAACAGCCACACCATAAACCCACCTCAAACCAACCAAACAAGCACATCACCAGACATAACACTATGTTCACCAAATTTGCACACAAAACTCTACTGGTCAACACAAATCGACCTAAACTCCGACCACCTACCCTCATCATAAAATAATAAAATGCTAATACACCAAACTACCAACAGAAAAACATACACAAACTACAAAAAAACAGACTATACACTATTCACCAACCATATAGAAAGCCATACAAAATTTCACTTCTCTAATTCAAAAAGCAGCTAACAAAACCATCCCTAGAGGATACATAAAAACATACAACCCAACGCAACTCGCTCAGAACAAAAACACCCACGTCATTCCAAACGACAACACAGATTAACGCCCTAAACACCTAAATCATAAACCTAACAATCACACATTCATCAAACAATTTCCAAACCTTCCTCACCAAGAACATCCAATACACGAACAACACCAGAATGTGGAAAACAATAAAAACACTGAAAAACTCACCCAACTAACGAACACACACTCACGAATCTATCACCAAAACCTAAACCTACAAAACCCCAAATCAACCAACACGCAAACACTCTCGCAACTCACTTCGCAAAGCAGAGTCAAAAATCCACACACCCTGAAAGTAGGAAAATCATCAAAGCCCTCAAGAAAATAAAACTCAGCTACGACCCAACAATAACTAAAACTGACCTAGAAAACATAACAAAGACACTTAAAAACTCAACAGCAACTGGCCCAGACAATATCTCAAACAAACACCTCAAACACCTAGGGAACACAGCTCTTTAACACAAGGAGTACAAATATATAACAGCTCCATACCTAAACTTATTACATTATCTGGAAAAAGCAATCATTATGCTCAAATTAAAAACCATAAAAAGACCTCCTCTGACCCTTCTTCAGACTTATATCTCCTCCCTTATTCATTATCAACACCATGCACTACTAGAAAAAATATATACTAAACAAAAATAACCCACAGCACATCATCAAACACACAAATTCTAACACGGCTTCAAACAAAACCACTCAACTACAACCTCACTCACAAACATTATACAACCCACAATCAACAGCCTAAACTCAAAACCATCTCATAAAACAATAATCATAGCAATAGACATCAGCAAAGCATTCAATAAAGAACCCAAACACAACTTGATCCACAAAATAGCAAAATATAACATTTCCACTAACCTAAAGAAATGGATTTCCAACTTTCTATCAGGATGAATAGCACAAATACAAGCAAACAATGAAGAATCCAGAGCAGTAAACATCAACAACGAAGTACCCCAAGGCGCAATACTATCCCCCACACTATTCAACCTATTTACGGCGGATCTAACACAACCACAAACAGATCACACAATCAAAGCAATCTACGCAGATGACATCACCATAACCAGAGGTGGGCACGACCCGTTACTCCGTTACTCCGTTACTAACGGAGCTAGTTTTTGAGTAACGAAGTAACGGACTCGTTACTTTTTCTTTCATGAAACGCTCCGAATAAGTTCCGTTATTTTTTCCTCCGTTACTTTTTAGTCCGTTACATTTTGTTCGACTTTCTTTGAATGTTAGTAGTAGGGAGGGAATTCTGGAGAACGAACTATACCCTAGGATTTTGGCCTTGTAGCTTTTTGGCACCCCTTCGGAGAAGGGGTGCGCCAGACGGTTGCGTAGCATCCGTCGTAGTGTCCTCCCTAAGTTTTGGCCCCCTTGACCCCCTTTAGAGGCGTAGCCGCCCTTGATAGATGTTTGACCTGATTTGGCCCTACCGTATCAAGGCCTGAAATTGACCATTCCTAAAGGTCTGTGAGGGATTAAGTGGTCATAAATTGATCTCATGCAGGTACCTGCTCCCCTACCTTGGGTAGGTAACTATCCTAACATGAGGTCATGTAGGTACCTGTCCAGTATGGACCTGTCCTAACTTATTTCCATTCACACTCACACCTACCCCTACACACACGCACAAACCCACGGCTACGTATACACACACGCACAAACACATATGACACCTATACACACTTACACTCACCCCAGACACTTCATCTTCTTAACCATAGACACTTTACACCACCTATAAACACTTCTCCTTACACTTTACGCTTACACTCACACATAGATACACACACACTTCCCGATATTAGCCTCTGCTTTGATGCTCCTCAACTTGTGCTCCCCACCTTGATGCCCTCAGCTTTGATGGCTCAACTTTGTTGCCTTAACTTTGATGGCTCAACTTTATTGGCTCAGCATTATTGTTGGCTCAACTCTGATGGCACCTATCTTGATGGTTCATCTTTGTTGTGTCATCATCTTTGATGACCCAGCATTATTGATGGTTCAGTTAGTATATTTTGATAGTTCAGTACATTTTGATGATTCCCAATCACCGTAAGGAGTACTAGTGTTCTATAAGTGTTCTATGAGTATTCTATGTGTGGAGTGTCAGGTGAGTGCCAATGAGTGCTGAAAGCGGTGAATGCCAATGGTGCCAACTGAGTGCCACATAGGGCCAACTGAGTGCCACTTTTTCAAGCCTTTTCTAGCCTCCCCTGAGCCTAGAATAGCCCTAATATGGGTGTCTACCCCTAGGTTATAAGGTATGAGGAATCGAATGGTGTATATTACAAGTTGCTAGGATGCTTCCTACTATGAGTGCTAGCTTTTTCTAGCCTACCCTGGATCATAGAATAGCACTACTATTGATGCTTCCACCCTATGTTAGTAAGGTATGAGTCGATTAGTGTGTACATAAGTTACTAGACGCTTCCTTTTTTCTAGCACTCCTGGGAAGTGTGTACATAATAATTACCTCTCCAGATTTATACCAGATCATCTTCAGCCCGCACGACAGACCATTAGGACCACCCTGCCGCGTTCAAGTGTTCTTCAAGTGTTCCCCGCACCCCCGTTCCCGTTCCAACGTTAGCCCTCGCCGCGTAAAACAAGTGTTGGCGTAATATTACCAGTGCAACCGCCGCTGCGAGTCTTCGTGGCGCAATATTACCGCGCAAACGATAAATAATATGATATCAATGTAAATTATTCAAAGAATTTCTTTTCAAATATACTATGTGAGTCATTCATTTTTACTATACTTAAACATTTTTATTGAAAACATATATTTTTAAAGCAAAAACAAATCAATGGCTCAAGTGCGTCAAACAACAGAGGGATTGGTAAGGCTTTGTTTCACTGCTTTACTGCTTTACCGTACTTAAACTTCATATATTTATTAACATTATGTCATATACATTATTTAAAGCAGTAAAACAGTAAATCAACAGAGGTGTTATTAGCAGCAAGGGGCTTAGTAGGCTTTTGTTTTACTGCTTTTACTGCTTTTAACTCATATATTTATTAACATTGTTTTCTTTTATATTTTTTGTTTTTGTTTTATTACTTTTTATTTATTATTATTTTTATTATTTTTATTATTATTATATTTATTTCTTTTTTTTTTTTTTTTTTTTTTCTTTTTATTTAATAATTTTAATGTAAGAAAAACACCTGATGCATAAACATTTTATTTTACTAAAATTGTAATGAAATTTATTAAAACATATACTTCTTGCTAGATTTAAAGCAGTAAACAATCAATAGAGCTGTTGCTTAGCAACAAGGATTAGTAAGGTTTTGTTTTACTGCTATTGATTTACTGCTTTAACTCCCATATTTATTAACATTACATATACACATACCCAAAGCAGAGCAAAACAGTAAATCAATAACGTTGTTGCCTAAAGTAACAAGGGATTAGTAGGCTTTTGTTTTATTTCAGCTTTACTGCTTCAACTCATATATTTATTATTTTTATTATTATTATATTTATTTCATTTTTATTTTTTTGTTTTTAATACTTTTTTATTTAAAAACTGTAATGTAAGAAAAACGCACGCAGTATATATATATAAAAAGATTTTCAGATATATATATATATATATATATATATATATATATATATTTTTTATATAGTTTATATATATATATATATATATATATATATATATATATATATATATATATATATATATACGACTTTTAAAGGTAGTAAAATCGCGTTTTTCATTTTAAAGCATTTATTACATAATTAGAAACTATAAAATCATTGACATACAAATTTTTAGCATCAAATATATTTACAAGTTTAATAAAACATACATTATTTAAAAAGCATATAATGAAATAAATACAATAGACTCCACATAAATTAGAATATAAGGGTTGAATGGGGTAAGACATAGTTTTTACATAACTTACATTATTATATTTTAAAAATAAGGTGATATAATGATTATTCAATATAAATTTTAGATTCAAAGAATCAATTATGTGAACAGTATCGTTTTTTGCCCTATAAACAGAAATCCAATGTCCTGTTGAGGTGATGTGACGAGGCGATGTATTGAATACGAAGCAGGTATCCTTCTCCAACTTTACAGTTTATTTTGCTAATAGCGAACACAACCTAAAAAGCGATGCTCTTCTTAAACACCGATTTTATTTCTTCATTCATCTTTATTACCTTCCAAAAGCACGTTGCGTACTCTGTCAATCTCAATGAGTTGAGGATGGTCAAGATACACCACTACAGTGATGGGTGATTGTAGACTTGATCCAAAAGAGAGACTTAGTCCTAATATGCTCTTTCTCAAAATGTTTAAATGATAGGCGTTACAAGCTGAAAGGTCGGCTGTGAGATCATAGGCATATAAATTACTATTCTCTGCGTATTCTTCAAGATTTAAGCCTGTCCCCCTTATCATTATGTGCTATTAGTATATTAATCGTAAAAAGGACGCGTACAGAGAGATAGGTCTCCATTGTATAACATTTCATAATCACGTCCGTGAGGAAGCTATTCACATGTAAACTGATACCTCAAGTCCGAAAGGTGTGAATTTATAGGTGACTTTTTATACTTCCTGAGTAGGCTTCAAATTCCACAATCCCTATAATTACTTACTTTCTGTGGTAAATTTACGTTCACATTGTTAGGGATATTGATACTCGATAATCCTTGAATGAAATTAAATATCTTGGTTTCAACTCTCTTAATAGGATACTTTGCTGAAGTATTTAAAAGCGACTTTTTAATTTCCAAATGACGCTGTGGTGATAATTTCACTTTTCTCTTACATAGAGATAGGGCCTCCAACAGTTTAAAAACAGGTTCTGGACATACAGCCGTAGCAGAAGGTTATTTTAAGAGTAAATTTAGGATTTGATCGGGTTAAAGGATTCTATCTACAGATGGTAGAATGAGTCTTTCTGTGAGAAGATATCGCCATTAATCGATCGTAAAATTCATAAGTATTATTTATAACTTTAGCTGCTATCTATATGTGCAGCCTCATTTTTTTTGAAACTATAAAAACCACATGATTGGAGATGAGATTGTTTAGCGTCGTCTGAATAATTTAACAAATGCTTTTATATAGCTTCTTATATATGCTGATGCACCTAGTGAAATTCCGTTAAGATAGACTTCAACCTGAGTGGAAACATGTATACAGGAAATTTGATTCTGTATTACTATATGGTCATCACCCAAAGGAAGATCTGTACCATCAGGTTTTATCAATTTCGTTTTTACATTTAAAAACACATTTAGGTATTGATCAGAAGTGCCTGGAATATTGAACTCTATCTAAAGGAACATCTGTATTGGTAATTAAATGCATAGGATTAATACTGATAAAGTGAATTGCTTACGCTAATCTGTGTAGGGTTCATGGAGAAGAGATCCAATTCTCTCTTACAACAATCGGGACTAGAAGGATGAAGGAAATGCATCTTGTATGTGCGAGTTCTGGTCGTACAATGAACATTTTCATGAAAACATTACTTATATACAGTTGTGGTAATTAAATAGCAAATACATCAATATATTTTTTCTTTAGAGGTTTTTCCGCTTTTTGGCTTTCTTTTTCTTTTATGACAATCTTCTTGGTCCTCGACCTTGATCTGACATTTTACGTCTTATTTACGCTTAACATCATCCAACATCTCATCTGAAACATCGGCAATATGTCTTTTTGAGGCACGAGGGTTCCTGCCGCAATATCTTGAATAGTGATGCAAACATGTTCTTATAGCTTTTACCTAATTTCACCTTTTCGAGTAGAGGCCGCGCTTCCAAAACTTCAAAGTCACCCATACCCCTCTACTTTTTGGACCTCTGAATGTACTCCTTTCTTTCGTCCATATTATTACAGAAGCTTTTCTTATACTATCTTTGTACTTAGTATGTTAATGACAAAATATAACTGACTGCACCTCTTATATATATTCCGTTATGCTGTAGTTACAGCATTCGTTTCTTTAATATGAACTCGGTAACAATGCGCCGTGTGTAGCGTGGGAAGGGATTCTTCACATCTTTTTATATGCAAGCTGTGCGTTGAAAGTCAAAATTTGATCTATTTAGAGGTAGTATGAACATTAGGGAATGTTATAACTTTACTTCCTTTGGGAAAATATACTACTCTTAATAAAGGAGCTTTAGTATTACCTACATATTGGTGATCAATTATATTTATATATACATGCTTTATACCTGTGGTTGAGCACAAGTACATGCAATGCAGTACTCTGGTCTGTTTAATTTTGTTCATGCGGAGTCAGCTGGGGTTACTTCGTGATAGTGGGTATAACCCTTCAACATGTAGGACATGAAGTAAAATCCAGCCTCACCATACCGTTTACGGATATGTTGCTGCCAAGGTGATCGTTTGAGAAAACATATCACGGTCTCTGCAGGTTTACACTTACTTTGATCTTTAAAGATATTATTGTATTTTTATTCATAGTACTCATATCAGTTTTATGAAGATAAATTAACCTACACATACTCATATCAAAGCAGATCGTTTTAAATAATTCAAAAATAGCAGGTACCGATTTAAAATATGCCTCCGCAAAGTAAATTCTTCTCTTCAAAGAAGTATTCTTTTGTACCAAATATAGTCGTATTCAGCTTTGTACCAATTGTAGTCCTCAGATCACGAGTATCTTTCACTTGTAATATAGTTTCAACACATTCTACACTTCTGTACACCACCATCCAGAATAGATTGTGAGGTAAATTTTCTATGTCCGTATTTAATATTTCACATAATCCTACTTTGTATACCTCTCTTTCAAGTTGTATAGGATTCATTAACACAATTGTAAAATCCGAGAGTTTATTATCAGGATGTAAATCCAAAGAGGTTGAAGACGGTAGAGTTAAATAAAAGTGATCCACACTCTCCATGATTATAATGACAACTGATTAATAATTCTTAATTTCATTTGCTTTTATATAGGTGTTAAATTCGGTCAGATATCCCACCCATTTCACAAGTAGTTGCTTATTTTTTCCTTTACCTCTCGTTGCTAATATCTTTTCAATTTTATATTCGTGAGTTACAGGGTTAAAACTTTCTTTTTTTATTTCCTTTTTATAGAACCCTCCTTTTAATTTTTTTACCATTTAATCCTCCAGATAATATAACTTTAAACTGTGGATATTGTGCACTTTAAAAACTTCCGTAGTCCATCCGGCTTCATACTCCTTTCTGAATCTTTCTTCTGTTCGAGATACTCTTACTTAATCGTTTACCTTTTTTATTCCTGAATTATCTTTTATTTTGTTTTCTTTTTCATACAAATGTGTTCGATGGCCTCTAGTTTTTGACACATTTCTAAAGGAGTTGCCTTTATAGTTATATGGTAAGATCTGTTATAATAAGTCAGATCGTCCAGTATATCAATATATTTTTAAAAGTATATTCATTTTAGTAAAAATACCCGCGTGCATGCGTTTCTTGGCCAGTACGCTGGACTTCTTTCGCAACTATAGCCGCCGTTTACGGAAAATGTATTGTAATGCTTATACCATACTCCCAAGTCAACTCCTGAAACTCTCGACCCTTGAATTCCATTCCTGAATCTGTCCAGATCGTTTTAGGGGCCTTACGCTCAGCCTCTATTATTTCTAGTACTGCAGCGGCAACTGTAGCTGATCTTTTATCTTTTAAGGGTTTCAACCACAAGTATCTAGAGTATACGTCAATCAATCGTAAAAAGTATGTATTAAAATCCTTCATTATAAGAACTATATTTAACCATTTCCGATAAATCTAACTGCCATACACTATCGAGCTGCGGAGATATGGTTTTCAGTGTAGGAAATTTTTTTCTTGCAGGTTTATGTAGAGTAAATGCCTCTTCGCCCTCTAAATATGTTTTTACCTCTTTTTTCTCAATATTAGGATACCTTAAAGCAAACCTAGTGAATCCCCCAAAACTATTTGGTTCCCTCAATTAGTAATACTTATCAACCACCTCCTTCGCCTCCATGTTGACTACTACCGACACACGTGTAAGCAGCTATATATATAGTATATATAAGAAAGATATATATGTTATATATATATATATATATATATATATATATATATATATATATATATATATATATATATATATATATATATATAGTATATATATATATATATATATATATATATTATATATATGTAATATATATATATATATATATATATATATATTTGTCACAAAAATGTGATATAAAGTCTCAAGGGATAAAGGGATAAAGAAAAAGGTTTAAAATAACATATTTATTTATACACAGACATTACAACTAAATAAATATATATATATATATATATATATATATGATAATACATAATTACGATTTAATCCAACTATGTTTATTATAAGGTGTTTTCTCTTATTCTTCCTTGGTAACATCGTTTAAATTTATCTGAGGCTTAAAGGGCCTGAGGGACTGAACCAGGTCTAGGGGTGTCATGGGGATAGTTATCTAAGTCTGCTAGGGCGTCGTGTAGGTATTTAAGATTAAAGTTCTGGGAAAATTAATGTCTGAAGTTCTTGTTTGATCACATTCCATCCTTTTACAGGACCCTTCTTCCAGTTACGTGAGAGATCAGCTATCAAATCCACAAAATTTGAACCTTTAACTATTTCATTAATTACGATCTACCCTGCTTCATTCAAAGATAACTGTTCTTTTTAAAATTTTATATAAAGCTATTCCTGATTTAAGCCTCCAATAGGTAAGCTCTCCTCTAGGATATTTTTAAATTTATCTTCATTTTTCACTTCAGTTTTACTATTAGGTATATCTTACATCATCGGATAGTGGGATACGTAGGGATGGATGTAGGTGAAAGTCTTTAAGATCTATCAATTTTGTATGGCATTTTGGTATAAGATGCGTTTCTCATGGATGTTAATGTCTGAATTTAATATCCTGTACACTTCTTTCTTGTAATTGGTTATCTGATCAACTTTAGGATCATATAAGCTATGAGGTAGAGGCTGCTGAAAAGATAATGAGTCGTTCACAATATAAGGATTCTGTTGGTGCAACTGTTGTTGTTGAAGTGAAAGAGGCAGGTTGTAATGTCAATGCATTGTGTGGTAATATCTGCATATATTGGGGTTATGAATGATGAAACTGTGATTGTGGATTTTGCACAGTGCGCTGTAATAACTGGTCATATAGAGGTTGTGAATGATGAATCTGAGGAATTGAATTCTGTACAGATGCTGTATTATTATTATACTTCATTTTCTCTTACTCATTATATGGAATTACAGCAACCTTCTTCATCATGGGGACACCCACTTAGTTATCAGTGGAGCTATAACGGAGAAGAGTAAAGGTAGGAATACGCCTCCTCCTCTCTGTAGTAACTTCTTTTTATTTTCAGATTTTTTATGTTGAGGGAGAGGTTTTAATGATGTTTCTATAACGACGTAGCTTTACCTTCTTGAGGTCTGCTTAAAGGAACATTTCTCTTTTATAAGATTTAAACAGACTCCACATACACACTGAATGAATTTCTCATCCTCACTACCTATTTGCGTTTTTCAGATGGTTTCAGCTTAAATTTTTTATAAGAGGTAAATACTTTGCAACTAGAGCACTCATTATTCAGGTATATATACAGTTTCTATCTCACAGGGTAGAATGTTGGTATGGAGCAACACTCTGTACGTGTTTCTTGGGTGAAGTTCACACATCAAATAACTTGTAACCTTTTTATATACTTTTAAGAACTCTTTTCTTTGAAGGGAAACATTTGGGTTGCCAATACATTAATTTGACTCCATGTCTCTTCTCTGCCCAACAGTAAATACAGGTGTTAAAGAAAACACTTCTGCATATGCTGTTTTTTAGAAAAATATTTGTGGTGTTATGAAAAACACCGAGATATTTAGATGGTGAGAATAAACTGTGAACGCTTCTGCTAT
Organism: Trachelipus rathkii; assembly: GCA_015478945.1. Lineage (NCBI taxonomy): Eukaryota > Metazoa > Arthropoda > Malacostraca > Isopoda > Trachelipodidae > Trachelipus > Trachelipus rathkii. Next base: position 1,408 of record JABUQX010137401.1, on the reverse strand, counting down.
TTCCAAATTCAATTTGTGCATTAAATCATCTAATACAATAATTTGGTCCATGTATATTGTAAAATGATCTAATATCGTATATGCTTCATGAAATTGAATAACATCTTTATATTCCTTAATTTTTCCTGAGAAACATTATAACACCATATTAGTTTTACACTGGTATATGCTCAAAAATCTCCATTTCTTTTAAAATATTTAATAACAAAGGTTTTACCACATCCTGTCGGTCCTGCTACAAGACATGTAGGCAGACACCCATATTAGGCTATTCTAGGCTCAGGGGGAGGCCAGAAAAGGCTTGAAAAAAAAGTGGCACTCAGTTGGCACTCATGCGGCACTCAGTTGGCACTATGTAGTACTCAGTTGGCACTATGAACTCACGTGGCACTTCATTGGCATCACTTGGCACTACCTGCACTTCACATAGAATACCACAGAACACTAATAGAACACCTCTAGATACTCCTTACGGTGAATGGGAACCATCAAAAATGTATTGAACCATCAAAATGTACCTGAACCATCAATAATGCTGAGTCAAAGATGACACCAACAAAGATGAACCGCCAAAGATGACATCGTGAGTTGAGCCAACAATAATGAGCCAACAAAGCTGAGCCATCAATGTTAAGGCAACAAAGTTGAGCCATCAAAGCGAGGCATCAAAGTTGAGGCATCAAAGCTGAGTATCAAAGCTGAGGCATCAAAGTTGAGGCATCAAAGTTGAGGCATCAAAGCAGAGGTATTAAGATATCGGGTGCAGTGTGTGTGTGTGTGGTCATGTGTGAGTAAGGCATGTGTATGTGTCTATAGGCGTGTCTGCGGGTAAGTAAGTGTCTAGGTGAGTGCAAGTGTGTATGGGTAACTAAGTGGTGTGCGTGTGTGTGTGTGTGTGTACGTAGCCGTGATTTGTGCGTGTGTGTAGGGTGTGAGTGGAGTGGAAATAAGTTAGACAGGTCCAGGACAGGTACCTAGATGACCATGTTAGGTTAGTTACCTACCAGAAGGCAGGTACCTGCATGAGATCAATTTATGACCACTTAATCCCTCACAGACCTTTAAGAATGGTCACCCAGGCCTTGATACGGGTATCAAGGGGCCGAACACAAGGTCAAAAACATCGTGATGGGGCTACGCTCCCTAAAGTGGGGTCGCGGGGCCAAAACTAGGGGGACACGTGATGTTACAACCATCTGGCGCACCCTTCTCCGGAATGGGGGCCAAAAATTAAAAGCAAAAGCTGCTCAAAATCCTAGGTTCGTTCAGAATGCCCTCCCTACTACTAATGTTGATAAAGCCAATTGTCCACCTTCATTCCGGCTTTGGTCATCCTTTTTATAATATATATATATATATATATATATATATGGTATATATATATATATATATATATTGAAAGCGGTAA
>JABUQX010137399.1:27500-31246 GCA_015478945.1 Trachelipus rathkii | reverse complement strand
TTTACCCAAGCTTGAGTAAACTTGCAAGAAAATACTTGGCCTGTCCCCAACTAGTGTTCCAAGTGAAAGAGTATTTAGCAATGCTGGACTAAATAATGAAAAGAGAAACAGACTCTCAGCAGAGAAGGCAAATTGATGTTCTCAAGCACAACCTTCCTATATATGAATTCAATACTAGTTCAAAAAGTATATAATCTATCGTAAATCTCTTTCTATTAAGGGCAGAGGTTAGTAAGTGGTGGGTTACTTGTTGGGTCCCCAGTGTCCCACCCTGGTAACACACTATCTTACAGATTGTGGGCTAAAACTGGGATATAGTATATATATATATATATATATATATATATATATATATATATTATATATATATATATATATATATATATGTTATATATATATATATATATATATATATATATATATATATATATACATGTATATATACTGTAAACAACTAAGATCTGCAGATATTAAAATTGAAAATGATTTTGCATCCTTCATGATGCGAAAAAAAGACATTTGCTGTATTTAATTAATATATATATCTACATGTATTTCTGTATATCTTTATATATATATATATATATATATATATATATATATATATATATATATATATATATATATTTTATATATATATATATATATATATATATATATATATATATATATTATAAAATTGACTAAAAGTCAGTGGAATTATTCATCACGACTCGTTGAAAGAGTAAAAGAAACTATAGAATATATTCTTAATCTTTTTAATTTTATTCTTGAAAATCCAAAACAATTTGATGGAAATACAGAAAATAACGCACGAAGGAACGAACCCTGTCCCCTTTGCGTTGCAACTTGTCGCGTACCGACTGCATCATATGAAAACAGATCATCTCTTCGCTTAGCTATTAAGAGCGCTACGTTACCTGCAAGGTATTAATAATAATAATAATAATAATAATAATAATAATAATAATAATAATAATAATAATAATAATAATAATAATAATAATAATAATAATAATAATAATAATGGATCAATGAAAAGATCTTTAGAGAAATCTTTCTCTCTACCTTTGAAGGGGAAACGGAACTGTTAGAAGAAACTCCCTGGAAAGATGGAATTGCAACCCTGCTCTTGGTGAGAGGGAGAAATAGAGAGAAAGTATTCCAGACTTTGCCAGTGAGTTCATGGAGATAGAGCATAGCGATTATCTAGTCTAGAGAGAGTTGGATAAGGATAGAGATGTTAACCTAATGCTTGAATTTGTTGGACTTAAAGAGAACACTCTTTGTAAGTATTGGATGTTTTTTTTTTTCTTTGAAAACCTATTTTAGAAAAATAAACCAATATAATACGAATTTGAAACTTTGGGGCTAGACGGAAAGTATTCCCAATCTTTTAAGTTATGCACCCCAAGAATAGAAAATAGATTCCATACTCATTTTACACAACATATAGATATAGATATATATATATATATATTATTATATATATATATATATATATATATATATACATATATATTTCTCTACATATATATATATATATATATATATATATATATATATATATATATATATATATATATATATATATATATATATATATATATATATATATATATATTTTAAATAATTTAATGAGAAGGATGTGTTTGATAATTTTTATTATTTTAAAAATTTTTTGGGTGTAGTGAGAGAGCAATTTCTTAGCTCAGGTTCAATGGTTACTGGTCTCTCGTTTGCCTTAAGATCTGTCAGCTCAATAAATATGTTTAACTAAATGGTGCCAAGAATTATAATTGAGTTTGTGTTAATTTAGGATATTCATTTTTCAATCCATACCACCAATTTGACAAAGCTGTTTCATGAAAAGTACTTCTTAAATTTGTATCTTCCTTAATTTCAATCAGCTGTTCTTGGAATGTAATATGAAGATGTTTGAGTTTATTGTTCTCATTGAATGGATTTAAGACCCATTTAAAGTCGTCACTTGGAAGGTTATTAAAATTTTTAATAAATTATTCTCTAAAATTTGTCAGGTGTGTTATAATGTGTTCTTTTTCTGACAACTTTATTTTCTACTTTCTACAATTAAAACATTAAAATCTAAATTATATCTTCTTCGAACTTTAAGTCGCAAAATAACTGGTAGAGCTTTCGCGACGCACCCCAGTTTGAAACACTGTGGGCCTGCAAAGTATTGTTTTATTTTAGGTATTAAAAGACATTATTTGACAAATCAAGATTATTGACTCAGTAAAATTAATAATAATAATACACATCATTAAGATGTTATAAATATTAGTATTCCTTAATAATAAGAAGGCAATTGATTGTGCGCTCAACTTTCTAATGTATCAGAATATGAGATCAAAAATAGAAAACCATGGGGTTGGAGTTAGGGATGAGTTTCGGGGAGAGGACGTGACAGATTCGGGGCTAAGGCGACTCCTCCCGTACAGTAACCTGATTCCTATACATCGATGCGGACTCTACACCTTCACTTCCCAAACTTTTTCCATTCTGCACAGCCTTGCACCCATAAACAAGTTCTAATTATTTTCTCTTCTAAAATCAATTATTACATATAATTAGTATTAATTTTCATATATTTATTATATTATTACGATTATTTTTATTTGTTATTATTATTATTATTATTATTATTATTATATTATTATTAAAATTATTAGTTAAAATTATTATTATTATTATTATTATTATTATTATTATTATTATTATTATTATTATTATTATTATTATTATTTTATTAGATTAAATTGAAAACAAAAAAAATTAGAAAAATGTATCTATAATAAGCTTTCTCGGTAAATTGTATAAAAACCGCAACCTTTCCTAGCACATATATTAACAAGACCTATCTTATTTAAATATTTTTAAAGTTTAAATTTAATATTTTTGCGAAAGTAGTAGTAGTAGTAGTAGTAGTATACAAAGTTAAGTGTTGAGCGCTTATTTTCGGATTTAAAAATAATAAAATCGAATCTAAGGACATCGTTAAAGGAAGATTTCTTTGAAGTTTTATGAAGTTTTATTCTTTTAAGAAACAGTTTTGAATAAAATAATATTACATATGTTCAAATAGTTCAAATTAGATTTATTTTAAAAGTTGAGAAAAAAGTAAATTATAATATATATATATATATATATATATATATATATATATATATATATATATATATATATATATATATATTATATATATATATATATATATATATATATATATATATATATATATATTATAAGTTATATATATATATATATATAGTATATATATATATATATAATTTAATTCTACCCAATATTTTTAAAATTGAAAGTCAAAACTAACCACCAATCTTTTTTATAGTACCATAAAAATTTTATAATTTAGTCAATTAATGACGTGTAAATAGAGATGAAATTATAACTTAGAGTCGGGGCCAGAGTCGAACAATTTTAAACTTATGTAGCCGGAGTCGGAGCCGGAGTCGGAGCCGCCAGAAATTTTACCGGTTCCGTTGCGGAAGCCGTGACTAAGCCAATCTTTATAGATATAAATATCTAAAATAAAAAATTAAATTTAAAAAAATAAGTCATTTCATTTTTATTATTTATTTATTTATTTCATTCCTATGGTAATATATTTTTTTTTATTTCGTTTGAAGGAGAATAATGTAAACCCTTCCCCCCCCCATCCAAAAATCAATATTGCCTATAGAAATAAATATTTTACAAGCTAG
>JABUQX010137399.1:0-25000 GCA_015478945.1 Trachelipus rathkii | reverse complement strand
ATGAAAACATGGTTATCTGTATCTGACACATCAAAAACTCAAAAGAAATTGTCTAAATATACCATTAAAATGGCAACTGCACAAAAAGAAATTCTTGATAAAAAAATATCAAATTTTTATGCTAACAACGTCTCATTTTTAAGTATTGAATTGAAGTACTTTGTTGAAATGATACAAACCTTAAGACCTGGTTACTCCTCACCATCTCGAAAAAATCTAGCAGGTCCACTTTTGGACACGGCTCATATATATATAGTGTTTATATATATATATATATATATATATATATATATATATATATATATATATATATATATATATATAGTATATATATATATATATATATATATATATATATATATATATATATATATATATATATATATATATATATATTCTTTCAACAAATGAATTAAAATGAGCTTATAAACATTTCACTAAGTAAAAGAGTATAATTTATAATATTTTTATTTTTGTCATTATTTTTACAGTTTAGCAATTATTCAAAAATTTAAAAAAACCCAAGTGGGCAAAATAGCGGGTTTTTCAAGTGGTTTTTTTTTAATAACCCGGGTGGTTTTTTCGGGTCGGTCTACTCATGTCATCAACCCTATATATATATATATATATATATATATATATATATATATATATATATATAGATATATATATATATATATATATAAGATATAGTATATATATATATATATAGTATATATATATAGGTATATATTTTTTTTTTACATGTATAGTTAAACACTACGTGCAACGAACAGAGCCCTAATTTATTAAGTAATGACACTACTATTTTAACTCTAATCGTACATAACAACTCTTTTGAATATTTCCACACAGTTCTGCCAATTCTTCTGTCCAGTTATCCAACCTCAGATTTAATTCCTATGCTCATTCTACACTGGCAAAAGTCAGGAACTTCATTTATTTAACATCTTAATGACCTCCAACTAAAACACATTCTAATCAAGTTGTGTGTATCAAAGCGGCTCATGTCGGCCTCTAATCGGGAACATGAAACACAGTTTTCCAATATTCTGGTGGGAACTCAGTTTTGGCGCCAGTTGTGGTCTTTTACCACCGAATATATATATATATATATAGTTAAGGTATATATACACAGGTAGGGTATATATATATATATATATATATATATATATATATATAGTATATATATATATATATATATATATAAAGATATATATATATATATATATATATATATATATATATATTATTATATATATATATATATATATATATATCACGTGCGGATGGCGACCTTGTTGCTAGTTTGTGCAACCACCACTATATACAACTAACTAGTGTACAACTGTTATTTATTTTTCATTCCTTAATTTTTTTAATAGGATTAAATATTTAATAGATTAAATTGAATCTTATTGTGATAACACTCCAATGAAGCGCAATTTAATATAAAAATAAAATAAAAATAAAACCATACAATTTTTATTAAATTGCAAAAAAAATTTAAACACAATCTATGTATTACGGGAGTGTGTAAGCACAAATAGAGCGCGAGTGCTATTATAACTGCGATTTTATTTGCAAACAGAGGCCAGACATTTTGAAATGTTTTGTATTTTTTTTGTTCCCTTTTTATAACATAATTGAGTTTGTGGCTGAATTGAGAAAAGTAATAACGTTATTAATTTGTAATGCCTTAATTAATTTTAATATTATATAGTTCCATTAATTATCGCTTGAAAAATTTGAACACTACCTAAAAATAAGAGTATTTAAAATATTTTAATTTAGTGAGTTTTTATTTTGAAAAGTGAATTGTAATGAAAAAAAAAACTGAAAATTGTGAATTAGGCTTTTCTATGAAAAGACTTATTTAATTCTTAAATAGGTAAGTAACAAAAATTAAAAAATTTATAGCTTTTTAAGATGAATCGTTTACGGTATATAATATATATATATATATATATATATATATATATATATATATTAATTAGTGTATTTTTTTATATATTAGTTATATATATAAGGTTGTTATTATTGCAAATATATACAGCAAAGAATAAAGATAAGATATCTTTTTAAGATGTATCTTTATATATATATATATATATATATATATATATATATATATACAGTATATATATTACAAAACTAAATTTTTGGAATTTACGCGTCTGCACGGTTCAACAATAAAACTAATTAAATTTATCTTTAAAACTTTGGAAATTTTTTGTTACATCCTAATTGAAAAAGTTATAATAATAATAATAATAATAATAATAATAATAATAATAATAATAATAATCATAATCATAATCATAATCATAATAATAATATATTATTAATAAAAATACATAATTACAATAATAATAATAATAATAATAATAATAATAATAATAATAATGTACGAAACGATGTTTTCAAGAGAAAGCTTAACGCTAATTATAATTTAAAGGAAATAATTTTAATTCCCATTGCGATATATAATAGGGGTAGAGGGATAATAGCGCAATACTGATCTTCCCATCCAGTGGAACGTAAACACTGGAAATGAGAGAATATTCAATCATTATCCAGTCAAATATTGTAATCTTATTTCTTAAAACAATAAAATGCTAAACTTGAAAAGGAATAGGTCACTCGCGAAACGTTATAGGGAATCGATCGTAGGGAAAACAAAATAAGCAAGCATTATTTATTGATTAGAGTCCCCGTACACTAGCTACTTTATATATATATATATATATATATATATATATATATTTCTTGGCTATATCCGAATTAAGAAATTTTGCAGCACAAATATATATATATATATATATATATATATATATATATATATATATATATATATATATATATATATATATATATATATATATAAAGTATATATATTCTTTTGGCTATTTTCAATAATAATAGGTAAAAATTTTACTTGAAAAATCATTTTTATTAATTTTAATGGGTCAATAATAATAATAATAATAATAATATGGCGGTGCGTTTGCTGATAGCTTATCTCTTTGTAATTATTACTTATTTTTATTATGATTTTTATTTACTTATTATGTTTAAGTATAGTAAAAATAATAATTATTATTATTATTATTATTATTATTATTATTATTATTATTATTATTATTATTATTATTATTATTATTATTATTATTATTATTATTATTATTATAAAAACAACAACAACTATATAAAATCGCGAGATTATAAAGCTTGATTAAACCAGTTCTTGAACCTCACTCGCTCACCCTTCGACGTAAGTTCTCACCTTCATAGACGTCAAACCACGATATCCTTATCATATACATTTCACAAGCCAGTTCTATGTTAATGACAGCTAGTCATCGAAATATAATAGTAGCAAGTTTAGTCGTTTATATTATTATTATTATTATTATTATTATTATTATTATTATTATTATTATTATTATTATTATTATTATTATTATTATTATTATTATTATTATTATTATTATTATTATTATTATTATTATTATTATTATTATTTCGTTTTTTATTTATATATAAAAAAGTTTGCACCTAACGAGCATGACTCTATTCTATTAGTAGTGTTTAATGATCACTGGTCAACAATGATTTTGTAAAATGCTTAAATTTAGCCTTAGCAGACTCTATTTATTATTATATTGTCAGAATTTTTCAGTCGGTTAAGTTTTTTAGCAAGTCCTTTTTTTTATTTTTTAGCAAGTGCCATGCATAAACTCCATTTGCATAGCAGTTTTTAAATTTAATCCTTCAACTCACCATCATAAAAAGCGAAATAATTCGTAAAACTCTTTAAAAAAAAAGTCGCATGCAAAACAGTATGCAATTAATTGAGTGATGAAATAAGTCCGAGCTTAAATTTAATTTTCATGTGTCTAAAATTCAATTGCAACAATTTCGAATTCTGTGTATTAGGCTGGTGAGTATATATACAAATTAAGTGTTCTTAAAAAGTGTTTATTCATATATAATGTTAGCTATTGCATACTGATAATGACACACAGTTGCATCAATATATCAAACTCTTTCTGCTATTTGTGATAAGGTCACAAAGTCTCAGAAAAGAAACATAACCCTCATTGATAAAGAAAGTTGTATGAACCGTGTTTTGGATGGAAAATTTGTGACCAGAACAAATCATGGGCTCCTTATATCTGCTGTGCTTCATGTACTACGCTGTTTAACGGTTGCATGAATGGATTTCGTCAGATGTCATTTGCAATTCCAGGGGTTTGAAGAACCCAAGCATCACTTAACAGATGTTATTTTTTCATAACAAAATTATCAGGAATAACGTCAAAGATAAGACGAAATTTTAAAAACCCAGATATTCCTTCGGCTATAAGGCCAGTACCCCACTCCAGAGCTTCCAATTCCAACAGAAACGTACAGCTTAGACGAAGATGTGGATTTTACTACTACCGTCGAGGCTTGACCAGACGTATCAGGTGATAAAAAAAAATAGACCCAGATGTTTTGGAATATATAAAAACTGGGCCTCATTAACAATAATCAGTCAGAATCAAATGATTTTCATTCGTGATCTAAATTTATCAAAAAATCAAATAGAATTACTGGCATCAAGACTGAATTAAATCTTTTACAGCAGAATGATAAAGCAAGTTTTTTCCCATGACAAGCAGTCTGGATTTGAGCATTCTTCTCTCACAATGAGGAATTAGTTTGCTGCTATGACGTGGACTTTTTTTATTGGAAGCTGGGACATTTTTACGATCCTGAACAAAAGCGTCTTTTCATAGACTACTCAAAGCTTAGTTTGAAATTCAAGCAGTTCTATTTCATTCTGGAAATAAGTATCCATCAATCTCTGTAGCTTATGCTGTTCACATGAAGGTTATATGGAAATATGAAACGTAATGAACAGGATTCAGTACGATAAATAAAGGTATAGCGTTCTCATTTGGATAGCAATTTGGGTACACTACGTTCTGTTGTTTATTCTGCGAGCAGAATAGCAGGGAAATGAAAAATCACCGAATACACACACACACACATAAAAATAAAAAAAAAAAAAAAAAGGAAAGAATGTAGTAAATCAGCCACTTGTTTCACGTGAAAAAAAAACATCTTTCACCACTACACACAAAGCTCGGATTGATAAATTTTGTTAAAGGATTGGATTCCAGTTTATTATGAAAGGAAGGCATGTTCCCTAATATAAGTGATGCTAAGATTAAAAAGTATATTTGTTGAACCATAAATAAAAAGACATAAATGACTCTCCATTTGAAGAAAGTTCGAATGAAGTTGAGATTGGCTGCATGGAAATCATTTAAAAATATTGTAAACAACTTCCTCGGAAATCATGAGAGCTTGTAAGTGAACCTTTTCGAAACTACAGATGATTTGAATATATTTTTAAAAATTAATTTATTATATTAGCATTTCGATTTTTCTCCACTACAAAAACAGACACTGTGAGTGGCGAACATGGATATTTCACCAAGAAACACGTATCCCAAAAATGCTAGCAAACTACTGCCGAAACTTAAAAAGGTAATCTACCTCAAGCCAACTACAACAGAAATTAAGTACATTTTAGGTTAGTATGCAGAACATGTAAAGTATTATTATATTACTGCTATATATATTTTCAGTTCCAACAAAATATCTTAATTACTGAAAACTATGAACGATAAAAAAAATAGTTAACGTATTTGTAATCAATAAAAAAAAGAAAATACTATAAAAAACCAAATATTCACTTTCATTTACCAAAAATCAATTTTATTTACATCATTATTATTATTATTATTGCTGCTTTTTGCTTCACATCAATTATTATTAGTTATTATTATTATTATTATTATTATTATTATTATTATTATTATTATTATTATTATTATTATTATTATTATTATTATTATTATTATTATTATTATTATTATTATTATTATTATTATTATTATTACCGTATTTATTTCAGTTTGGTGGAACAACCAAGGTAGAAGCTGAATCAGAAAACAGACTTTAACCTTTATCCATATATATATTTATTATATATATACTTATTTATTTTCGAGATCCCAACCAGGATCGGGAATATTACTGTCATAAATCCATAAGGAAAACTTACATTTAATTTCTTTATCAAAGAATTTTATCATATATAAATGTTAATTGTTAAACAATTGTTCTCTTAAGTTTTTTTTCTCGAATTTGATTATGAAACTTTTTTTTTTTACGACTTGGTTTGTAAATACAACGCCTAATAGTGCTTACTTTGAGGATATATAACAATTACATTTTCTTAAAGAGCTTAATTTAGAATGAGAAAGTAAACAAGTAAACAAATGAATTTGATTAACTTTATGTATTTTGCATCATTCCACACAACGTCGAAACTTATTATAACTAGTATTAAAAAAAGTAAAATTTGCAAAAAAAAACAACGAAAAAAACGGGTTCTTAAATTGTGAATGAAATTTATTGTTTTCAACATATCTACCTTTCAACAATATCTAATTCATATTATTATTATTATTATTATTATTATTATTATTATTATTATTATTATTATTATTATTATTATTATTATTATTATTATTATTATTTGGAGCTTTCTCTATTCAAATGACGTAACAAAATGATCAATAGACCATGCCTTATTAAGGTAATTTTTAAAAAATTTCTGACTTATTAATATTTAAGCTATTATTATTATTATTATTATTATTATTATTATTATTATTATTATTATTATTATTATTATTATTATTATTATTATGATTATTATTATTATTATTACCTCAGTTCGTGGTTTCGACATTCTGATATAAGAATTGTAGCTGAAAATATCAAATTATTATTATTATTATTATTATTATTATTATTATTATTATTATTATTATATTATTATTATTTCTAAAAACTCAATATTAGAATTTATTTTATCCTGATTAACAAAAATAGGAAAATAATTTTTTATTTATATATAAAACTATAATTAATTTTTTCGCTTTATAAAACATATTAATTATATTTCTTTCAAGGAAAAAGCAAACCCTATTCTAGGGTTGACCAATGCACTGCACCGGTGCGGAGCCACCCAAAATTTCATTGTCCCAGGTGCAGTGAAAAAAAAAAATAACTAATAGTACAGTCAGCAAAGTTGTGTTGCTCAGCCGACCCTAACCACTTATTCATGTGATAAAAAAAACTGGCCTCCATCAGCCTACTACACCAACTCTGTTCAAGCTAAATAAAGTAAATAAAAATAATTTTTTCTTTTTTCAATATGAAAATTTTGCAAAATTGCGCCAATGAAAATGCTGATAAAAGAAAAAATCAACGATATATGCAACGATTTTCTTGCGGCATAAACAAGCAAACGCAAGAAACAAAGATTAAAAAAATTAAAGCTAAAAATTATATTTTGAGTATTCTAGTAAAAACTGAGCACCGCAGTAAAGAAAACTAAACTAATTTAGTACAATAACGATAAATAGGAAAATTACATTAAATGAGTCAAATAGCTCACCAATATATAGCCTGCACTCGCAATAATATTCTGAGAGAACTTCTTGCAGGGAGCACTGATTAGGTTTAATCAGTTGATTAAATCAATTGATGTTCTTATAAAATATTTTTGATTTGATTTGGTTTGATTTTTTGTAATTTTTTAATTAGAGATGATTATCTCTATATTAAAAGCAAATTCATCAATGTAGTTTCACATCATTTTCAATAAAGAAAATAAAAATTAGTTACTCAGTATTATGACAGTTATTATATAATTGAAATAACTTAAACTAAATAACAATTATATTTACTAAGCTTATTATTATTTAAAATATATTAGCATTATTTACTCAATTTTATCAAAACTATAAATATCAAACCAATTTGCGCCTAAAAAACAAAAAATCAAGAAAAAATCACCAACCCTGCTTCATTAGTGACACAAGACATATAGTTAAAATGTGTAACAAAACTTATGAAAATCCACAGTTAAAATCTATTCTTTTAAGAACAAAACTTGCCCGTTAAGTACAATAAGTCAATTGACCTATTTAACAACAATTTATGTGAGGAGGTTGGGGATAGTGGTTGGTGGCCATGATGAACTAGTGCTTAGTCCCGTAGTCTGGTAACTAGTTCAAACAGTAAAATTTTATCTTTCAATTAATATTTGATTTCTTTTATCTAATAATTAAAAAATCATTACTTGATCATATATAATAATAATTATAATAATAATAATTAAAATAATAATAATAAGTAGAGAAGAGATATTATGATTAATCATAAGATAATAGAAAGATATAATAATAATGATAATGTGATAATGATAATGATAATATAAATAATATAATAATAATATAATAATAATATAATAATAATAATAATAATAATAATAAAATAATAATAATAATAATAATAATTAATTAATAATATATAACATTGATTGTTCAAATGTAATAATGATTTCTTTACAAGTTTAATATTAACGATCTCTTTTTATTAAGTCTTTTTAGACTATATGTTGACACACACACACACAATACCACGCATCACCGCATGCATACACACCACACACCATACACCACACACCTCAACATTTCGCCTTTGTTCCAATTATAATGAATAAAAAGATTTTAATATATATATATTATTATATATATATATATATAATATATAGTATTATATATAATTATATATATATATACATATATATATATATATATATATAAAAATTATAATAATAATACATTATATTATATAGATATAATATATATATATATATATAGTACCATATATAAGTATTATATATATTATTATATATAATAGATATATATATATTATTATATATATTATATATATATATATATATATATAATATATATAATATATAATATATATATAACTATTTGTAACGAAATTAACAAGATTCGGAATAAGATAGAAGACGTCATAATTGGAGTAAAGTTTGGATGGGAATGATTCAGGATGAAAGAGAGTGAGTAGATTGTAAAGAACATTTAAGAACACTACTATTGATTGGTTTAGAAAGTGGACTTTAGCTACCAAAGTTATCACGATGGAAGAGGTTAGAGATGTAAATGTGGATCATTACAAAGGATGAAATAGTGACAGCTTTGAAGCAAGTGCAAAAGGAGGGAAATCTTCTGGGTTGGATGATGTACAAGTAGAAATGTTGAAAAAGGGATGGCTTGTGTGAGTGTGCTGATTAGATTATTCAATGGTGCTGGATCAGTGCGATGTACCACCAAATTGCAAAATTTCCTTGCTTTACCAATTCATTAAGGGTAAAGGGACATAAAAAGGTTCTAATGTATAGCAGAATAAGCTTAGTTTTAGTGGAGTAAAACTGTCATGGAAACGAGTTATAAAGAAAAGTTAAAAGTAGTTACAGCATAAACAGATTGGAGAGACAATGTGGTCTTCGGGATGTCGAGGATTGTGGATCAGTCATTTACCTTGAGAATGCGGCAGAAGAATCTTAGAAAAAGAAGAAAAGACGTTTCGCAATGCTTTCTTATTCCTGGAATAAGGATATATAAGATGTGCCAAAGAGGGAGTTGTGAGAGCATTAGAAAGTTATGGAATAAATGGTTTGCTATTAAAGGCGATTAAAGCATTTTACAAAACAGAGAGGTTGTTAGATTAACAGGAAGAAGGGGAGTGTTTAAAATAGGAAGTGATCGACTTGTCAGAACTATGATTATCTTGATAAGTAAACAGATATGATTAAGATGAAGATTGAAACGTAAAGCTGATATGAATTCTGAATGAAAATAATTGGAGATAAGAGCGTAGCGTGGTTTGCCGGGACGATTCTGGTGTGTGGATTGGCCGGAGAGAGGAAAACTGCGTTGATTTGGTGCTTGAGTTTGAACGAGTTTGAAGAAAGAGAGGAGTGAGAGAAAAGTGAGAGTTGCGGGCGAGAGGAGGAGAGGGGGGGATGATGAGAGAGGAGTCACGTTGCAAAAAACGAGGAGAAGAGGAGACGATGCAATCTGGGGTGTGGAGGATCATAAAGGGAGGGATGGAGGAGAGCGTGGCAGAAGCGAGACATTTTAGATACTGAGGAGACGGATATTGGCTTTCGAGCATGAAAGAAAAGAGTGGGAACCATAGGTGGTGCTGAGGTTGAAAGAGTATTAAGCAGCCGGAGAGAAGTGGTATGAAAAATGAGGAGGTTAAGCAAGAAGTGAAGAGAAGTGAAGAGGTGGGCGAAGGTATTTTGTTCAAAGCTGGCGTGTGGATGGATGGAGACGGGGGGGCGAGTGTGAGAAGAGAGCTGAAGATGAAGAGGAAAGATGTGAGGGTTTTAGAAAGAGAGAGGTGTTACGAGAGTATTGTGTGGAATAAAGGAGGATTAGATGAGAGGATTTAGAAATGTAAGGATAAGATATATGTGCAGTCAGCGAATAAATGTCTGAAGGAAAGAGCAAATCAGACTACTAAGGATGTGGGGAGTGGTCAACTGTCTTAGAGGATGAGGAATGATAATAATTGACTAAGGAAGGTTTTAAATCCGAGTGGAGTGTACAATAGGAGAAGGGCAACCAAGATGGGAGGGTGTGTGAGGGGAGTAAAGAACTATAATAGCGAGAGAGATTAGTATGGATGAGAGAAAGTGGATTAACGCGAGACAGTGATTAAAATGGGGGGAGAGAGGAGAGTAGTGTAGTGAGAGGGAGTCCGTGGCGAGGAGGCAGATTAATGGAGACGAAGCCGTGGAACATAGCGAGAATGGAAGTCAGGAGCGAGCATTCCCGATCTGCAACTTACACCACCCTGCAGTTATGTGGGAACGTGAGTGAGCATAATAGAGTAAGTGAATAAGTAATAATAATAATATACGTATATATATATATTATAGGAGTAGGTGGAGTATGAGTGAGGTATGGGGGTGAGGGATATGAGGAAGTATATTAGTAGTGTAGTGAGGGGTGAGATTATAGGGGAGGATAGAGGATAAGTGAGGGGTGGAGGAGGATGGGAGGGGAGGGTAGGGGGAGTGGTTTGATCAGCTCAATGGAGAGAGGGTGAGAGGGAGGGGTTATATGAGAGGTGAGAGGTAGAACCGGGGGGTGAAATTGGCGGAGAGGTGAGTGTAGGTGGTGTTTAAAATTTTTGCGAGTAGAGATTGTCGAGAGAGGAGTGAGTGGAGAAGATGAGAGGGGGGGGATGAGCCTGAGTTTTGGGCGACTCTGTTCCTGGAGCTGTGTGAAGAGGGAGTGAGAGTGAGAGCGAGTATGAGGGTGAGGTTGTGGTGAGAGATGATATAAGTACGAGGGCGAGTTGATGGAGTAGTGAGAGGAGAGAGAATGGGGAGCGCGGGCGGGGGGGGAAGTGGGCCACTTTTGAAGGTGGTTGTTAAAGTGATGCGGTGGCGTGTGTTAGCGGTGTGAGTATGTTTTAATATGATGAGCGGGGGAGTGTTAGATCAGAAGCTGTATGCTCTAGCAAATAGGTCTTGAGAGGGGGTAGAATTTTTCGTGTTTTATTTACGGGTGTGACTGACTGTGTTTGGTGGTTTTCACCGGAAGAGAGGTGCGAGAAGTGTGTGTGTGACGCGAGAAGAAAGTGAGGCGGGGGGGTAGAGCGAAGAGCTTCTGATGTGTTCGGCAAAAACTGTAAGTGCGAGTGAGGAATTAGGTTGGTGTATGTTAGAAACGTATACTACGAGATTTATACACACCCAAATAGCGAGGAGTGCGAGAAGAGGTAAGAGGGGATGAGGGATGGAAGTGAGGAGTAGAGTGTGATTCACCGGGTGGTGGAATGGGGGGGCGCGAGGGTGTTCCAAGAATCTAACCCGGGGGGATGGTTTGTTGGGGGGGGTTAGAGGTGATGGATACCGAGGTATTGAGTATAGCGGGGGGGGGGGGGGGGGGTAGGTGAGAGGGGCATATGGAGGCGGGGGTATATAGCTTAGGTGGTATAGAGTATATATATAAGTAGGTAGGGGGGGGGTAGTAAGTAGGTAGAGGTGATGAGGTATAGGGGTATATAGGGATATATATAGGGGGGGTAGGTAGGGGGTAGGTTAGGTATAGGGGGGTATGAGGTGGGTGGGGAGTATGAGGGTGAGGTAGGTGAGGTGAGGGCTCTCGTGATGGGAGAGGGGTAGGGGTGAGGGCCAGGCTGAGTTATGAGCGGGGTGGTATTATGTGAGGGGTGAGGGGAGAGTGGGTGGCGGGGTTTCGAGAGCTGGGGGTGAATGTAGGCCTGATGGAAGAGGAGATGTCGCGTGAGGGAGGGGAGAATAACATTCCGTAACCTTAATTCGGCTGGGATGGCGGGGGGGGGGGCGCGGATTAATTGACGTACCTGAATGCGAGGTATAATTTAATAACCCTTACCTACTAAGGGAGGTCCCGGTAGAGGCTAGCCTATCCGGGGGGGGGTGGGATGCTACTTTGGCTAAAAAGAGGCGGAGGGTGAGCGGGCTACGCCTAGGCAGCTATGCCCCAACGTACTCAGAAAACTGGGACTACTGCTTATGACCCGCAGAAGTGAGAGGAGTGACCAGAGAAAAAACGAGGGGTGAGAGGGGGAGAGGGGAGAGGAAGAGTGGAGAGGAAGGGAGTGGGGGAGGGTCCGGTGGAGAGGGGTAGGCTAGGAGAAACAATGTACCCTACCAAACACCAGCGATGGGTTACCAATCCACCTAACAGAACCGGAACTGGTGGTATGACTGTACTATCTTTAGAGAAGGAGAATTTAATCATACATGCTTCTGCAATATTTTGCTAAAGCTTTGATATCACAAAACAATGAATTGATGTAAAAGACAGGTTCCAGTCTTTGGCGGATGAGAGCAGGGAGGGGAGGACCCCGCGCCCGCCCCCCCCCGCGCGCGCGCCGCCGCCGCGCCCCCCGCCGCGCCCCCCCGCCCCCCCCCCCCTGAATACCCCCTCAAGGATTAACCTCCAGAGACGACTGGCAATCCTTTTCAGAGAGGCATCAGGAAAAATTCGAAAAGAAAGCCGAGCCTTGACAAAGGCTAGAAGTAAATCTCTGTCACCTGATGTTCTCATTCATTTTTTGAATTATATGCAAAAACTTTAAAAATAATGGATGATGTTTATTCAAAGAATATTTATTCTGATGAGAGCGCGGCGGGGTTGGAGGGACCACTGGAGGCGCGCGAAGGCTCGGGGGTAGACAGGGTTGTGTGGATTCCCCTAAGTGCACGACAACTGTGTACAGGAGTTGTCTTGCAACAGAGGGAAAGCAATTTTTCGGTTTTTCGATGTCTCACAAACTGGGAGGCTACTTTACCATGGGAGTGTGCACAGTTGGGTTAAGAAGGAAAACATTGCGGTATGAGGAAGAAGAGCGTGTAGACAAGGGGGGCGGAGAGTAGTGCGCTAAGGGCTAGCGTGGAAGCGAGGAGAGGTAGGTGGGGAGCGACCAACTGTCCCCAAATTCATGCCAGGTAAGCTGTTTCAGACAAACAGTCTGATCGTTAATAAAGAGAATTGCTGGATGAGAAAAATCGTACACAACAATTTGGAAAGAGGAAGAAACCGTGAGGGGTAGAATCGTGGGCAGGATGAAATACCAGATGCCAAAGAAAATCCTTAGAGAAGTCTTATTATTGGAATCATGTTCACCGAAGGAAAGTTGAAGTGAAGATGTTAACAGTGAAGTTGGAAAAAGGAAAAGGGTAACAAAGAAAAGCAGGAAATATTAACGGAGGACTATGTTCTTAGTAGGCTTAAAGAACAAATTTACTTCTAGCCTTTTAAGACTCTGGCTTTCTTTTTTCGAAATTTTTTCCCTGAGTGCCTGCTTCTGAGGAAAAAGACTTGCCCAGTCGTCTCCTGGACGGTTATCCTTGAAGGGGGTATTCTGTCCACATGCAGTTATGAAAGACTGGACCAGTGCGTGTGTTACATCAGTGAAATTGTAGTGGAGTGATCGCGGAGCTTTAGCGAAGAGGGATTGCGAGAGGAGGATGTATATTAAAGGTCGTCCTGTGCGTAAGAGTGAGGTACGAGTGCAGTACCACAGTTCCGGTTGTAGTGTAGGGGAGTGGGGGTAACCCATTCGCTTGGTTTGGGTAGGGTACGGATGTTTCGGCTAGCTACTCACGGAATCCCGGTGGTGCGCATCTTCTACGCTCTCTAACTATTCTGGTTTAATTACTTGGGTCATAAGCAGTAGTGAGTTTTCCTGATGTACGTTCGGAATAGTGTAGGGTAGTATGTATGGTTGAGCAAAGTAGCATACAAAAGAGGAATAGCTAGCCTATAGGGATAGTTAGTGAGGGAGGGTTTGGTTAATTACTGAGATGGGAGTAGGTTGTCAAAAGGGTTAGGAGGAGAGGCGTTAGGTTGAGGAGAGTTGGTATGTTTAGGATGTATAGTGAAGGTAGAGTTAGCGAAGAGGTTTGAGGGGAAAAGAGGAGAAGATGGGGGGTATAGGTATTAGGTATACTCGGGGGGAGTATATATATGATATAGGGTGTAGGAGTATATGTAGTATAGTAATAGGTAGTATAGTATAATATATATATATAATAATAGCGCAATAAACCATATCGTTATGATACTCCAGATAGATATATAGGTATATATATAATTATATTATAATAGATATATTAATAGCCTATATAGCCTAATCCGTAGAAGCGGGTAGGTATATAATGCTGCGCCTAGAATAGGTGAAAGGAAATAAATGGGCGGGGGGGGGGGTAATTTGACAATGGCCACTTCACCCCGAGTTGAATCAATAATAATTAAGAAATAATTTGTATTTATTTTGGCCACTATATTTGGTGTGTATCAATCTCTAGTTAATACAGTCTTCTAACATACCAGAATCATAATTCCTCTACTGACTACGAGTTGGTTGAGGGAAAAATCAAATGTCGTTGCAAGGCTAATTTCGGGTTAGCGTAAAAAAGCTTGCACTTTTGGTGAAAAAAAAAGATAGTAAGCGGAAATAAAAAGAAGAGAATTCTATTTAGAAGGCCGTTGTAGGGGGGGCAAAAGGTGAGCGCGTGAGTCGTAACACTGTAATCAGTATTGAATAGGAGTGGAGAGGGCGCGGAGTTTTGGAGGACAAGGAGGATGTCGAGAGAGGCCCGCGTATTGGCAAGGCGCGCGGGGATTGGCGCATTTTCACTTCTGACCGGCGGTATGAAGTAGGGAGGTATAGTATAGTATATAAGAAACGTATGTATCTAGTGTCGCTCGGTGGGGTCGGGCGTGGCTTTGGATGAGATTACGTGAATATAATACATATTCTTTATGAAAAAAAAAAAAAAAAAAAAAATCTAAAATATGAATTCTTAACTTGCAAGTCTATGTTACTTAATTTCCATTCAAGAATATTTTTTACTAATATTATATATATTATATTATATATAGATATAAAAATATATATAATATATATATTTACTATAATATTATATAGTATATATATATATAAAATATAATATGATATAATATATATATAATATATATATCAAGGCGACTCCTACACTGGCTGCTCGGGCTTAGCCCGATTATCATCTATAAGAACGACGATCATTTTCTTCACATTATATACGATAATTTCTATTTGCCGAAAATGGCCAGATAGAAAAAATATTGCATAATAAATAGAAAAGATTATTAAAATATAAACAAAAAGTAAGATCGTATTCCATGAAGAATGCTGTTTAAAAACGTAAGGGCTAGCTATTCCAGCTAATAGACAGTTAAAATTTTAAACTAATTATATATAATATATATAAATATATATATAAAATATATATATATATATTACATATTATATTATAATATATAATAATATATATTATTATATATATAGATATATTATATAAATGAAAGAAAATTAAATGTCTTAAAATTTCCACATCTCTACAATGTCTTTATGTAACATCATCATGCCTTTTTTTTTTTTACCACCACCTCTGACGGGCAGAGCCCTATAGGAAGGCGTGTACTCAATTTACGTCTGGGTAAAGACAGGAAGCCTAAGAGAAGAATAGCTCACATTTATATCTATATTACATCGCCTTCATGGTGATGCAAAAGTCGTTAACTTCAGTAGTACACATCATATATTATTCATTAGCTGACCAAAAATGTAACTGTTATTTTCTTAAATTTTTCTATAAATCTTAAAAAATTATCAAATTATTTGTTGATTAATTATAATTAATTTTTATATGTCATATCTTCCAGATACAAACCTTACTAAAGTCCAAAAACAACTACTCTTGGTCCACCTACCAACAACATCTAATTTCGTTGAAATCCTCCTATTTCTTCACAGAGAATTCTTTCAACCCTAATACTTTGAACAGCTTTGTTCTCTGGTTCACAAAATCTCAGATTTATACCTACCGCTCTCTTCACAAATAAAACTCCATCACGGGATACAGTAAATTGAAGTTACCGATCGTTGACCCGTCATCGCAATAAAAATATACAAGTTGGGGAAATTTTCAATCTCAGACAACGAGCTTACGACGAAGATTAAATCTAAATAAATTCACTTCCATGAGTTAATTTGATCTAGAATTATATGAAATTTATGCATAAAAAACTGAAAATATATGAATATTGTGCACACAATTCAATCAAAATTTTCCAAAGATTTGAATTGATCGCTAATAATGAATCAACAACTCTATGTTTATTGAGAAGGAATTTCATAGTCGATTACATATGAAGTATCGGTTTAAAATTGAAAATATATCACAATATACCTATGATACAGGAGGCAATGTGTCACCGTCTGTTGACGATAAACCCTCTAAATCCAATCTTTTAGGCCTTGCGCCCTAAGGCATACTGCGTAATTGGCTGAACTTCGTTATAATCCTGTTCGTCAATACGCAAAATATACTGAATTTCTTCGTGAAAATTAACAAAACGTAAGGCAAAATACTGACAATTTAAATTGCTTCTGGTCTTTGGTAAGAAAAGTCATCCATTTCTTATGATGGGTGTAGTGCGACTTGATAAAACTTGGAAAGTTCAAAAAAATGACTAATAAATTCAATGCTTAGATTACTTACAGCAGCATCTCCAAACTCCTTTTTGATCCACCCTAGACAAATATAATATATTACCCCCTATACTAAAATAATATATATAATAAATAAATAATATAATTAAATACCATGAAAGAACACCTCCATCACGTACTAACCAGACATACATCTGATTCTACTACAATCATAAGCTTACCCACTTAGACCACTATTCTACAAAGTGTCGTACAACATATATAATTTAGCCCTTCGGGCGTTCTAGTAATCAAGCAAATAGTCCCACCTTCACACACAACCCTTTTACGTGTGTGGTGTGTGTGTGTGTTGTTGGTATAATATTATAATAATATATACATATTATAAATAATATATATTAAAGTTATATAATACTATATATATTTATATATTGGGTGATTTCTACTTTGTGAGGTTATATATATAAAGTATATATAAATTATTGATGGACGATTATGAATTGCCGATGCCGATGATCGATGACGATTAAGCAAATTTCCCGATGACTGTATACCGAGACGATGACGATTAATTGAAAAAAACTTTAAAAAAATCTCTCTCTACTCTTTCCCTCTCTCTCATATAAAATTATATAAATAATATAATAATATATATAATATATTAATATATATATATATAATAATATATAATATAATAATATATAATATATAATAAATATATACTATATATACTATATATATATATATATTATATATATATATATATATATAAATATTAATATATATATATATATATATATATATATGATAGTATATATATTATATATATCATCAAATCGAAATAATTGGAATTATTTAAATTTCAAAATTATTTATAGCGAGTCAATAATTTTGATTCCTTAGAGTCCATAATAATAATAATAAGAATAATAAAAAATAATTATAATAATAATAATAATTTAATAATAATTAATATAAAATAATAGATAAAATATAATAATAATAATTAATAATAATAATAAGTATAATAATAAAATAATAGTTAATCAATGAAATGAAAAGTATTATTAATGGAAATGAGGAGCATGTTTGTTATCCGTAACGATTTCTTAGGTCAGTGGCTGTGTCCTCATACAATGTATAAAATATTGTAGACGCAGACTTAAATGTAAGTTCCAATTTGCAGATGATAGCAAATGGCTACCTCAATAATAATAATGATGGTATATTAAAGATTTAAAAGATAAGGAGGGGAGCTGTAATCGTTTGATGGATGAGCAGGTCATTCCTTCTGTCAGCCTAAAATTTTCTTCCTCAATTCATTCCTTCCTAAAACAAATCTATCTTCCTCTATAATCCATTGTTTCGAGTCGTGCTTATTTACTCTGGCCATGCAGGCTTAGAGACAGTGCCTAGTGGGTGTGGAAAACATTCTCATTCTCTATCATCGCCAATTTTCATCAGCGAAGAAATCGTTGCAGGATAAATCTCGACGAGCAAAGCTGGCTTCCATCAAAGAAAAGTGCGCTAACCTCCCTTGTTCTCCTACTGACAAATCTTTCATCTCTAACAAACTTCTGTAAATCTCCTTCTCCTCTTATTAGATCTCTGATGGTTCCGTTGCTAATTCTCCACTGAAACAGCCTAATCTCTGGTCGGCCCCTCGTTCAACTATACTTCCTATGTCTCAATACTAGCACTTTCCCTCCCTCAGTGTTGGAAACTCTACATGTCCAACTATTCCGAAAAAAATGGAAGCCGCTCTGATCCTTCTTAACTATCGCCCTTTAGGCTCTCACTTGTATCTAAATCTAGATCTTTGAACCCTTCGCAACTCACTTCTTAGATCATCGGAAACTCACTCCGATCGCCAGTACGCTCTCGTTGACCAAGTCTACTGGCGATATACATGCCTATCTAACCGATTTAGTTTTTCGCTCTTAAACTACGGGGAACTTGGGTTGTGGCGCTTGACATAATCCCAAAACAGTTTACCGGGAATTACGGGGAGACTTGCTCTCCAAGCTCCCCTCCTTGGTTCCTACTTCCTCTTTGCTACTTATATCTAGCCTTTCTTTCAAACGCTCAATATCGTCTGTTGATAGGGTCACTTCTTCTCTTTCTGTAAATAGTGGTGTTTCCTCAGGGTTCTGTTTATCTTCCTACTTTTCATTGAATGATCTTCTCACTGCCACTCTAACTCTACACTCGATATTCCGATGACTCGACCTTCATTCTTTAACTCATTTCAATTCTACTCCCACTTTTATCTTCTGGAATTGCCTCTCGTCTATCTTTCCGATTCTATTCTCGCTGATGGATATAAAATAACTTGTGAATTCATATTCTTTAAAATCCCAAACTTTTACAATCTCCTTCTTTCCAAAATACCTTCTAACTTTCCTGGCTCTTCGACGGTTCTGTCGTCTCTCTGTTGACAATATTAACATCCTTGCCCTTAACATCAACAAAAAATGTCTTGGAAACCTACATCACCAACGATTGCTAGGCGCCTCAAAGAGAACTGAGAGTTCTGTTTGTAGACTGTAGACTTTCTTCCTTTCTCAGTGCTCCGCGTATTACCACGATCTTCATCCCCCATGCTACTGAGTACTGCTCTCAATCTGGGGGGGCTTGGTTTCACCCGGCTGGACAGGTCGAGTCAACGGCAAAAAGGCTTATAAACTGTTCTTGTACTTTCCAGTTCACTGACCCTCTATCTTGATAGCGGTATGTTGGTGCTTTACTTCTATCCTATAGGTACCGCATCGGCAAGTGCTCAAGGAACTTGTATCACTCACAATATTACCACCACATGAAGAATACGATCGCTCTATTCGCGTACGGCAAGCAGATAGGTGTGTATCTGCGCACGAGTATTTGTGTGACATTCGTAACTCCAGGCTAGTTGCTATGGTGCTTCTTCTTTCCCACCACCTCTTTTTGTGAATCTGCAAAGAGTGCGCGTTATCCTACTGAATGTAGTCTCCATCACTTTAAAGCCGGTCCGATAACTTGCATCATAGCGTAATTTCGCTAGAGCTTTAACTGTCATGTAGTACTACAACACCACAACGTCCTTGTATAATCTCACTATGCGCCGTCGATGCCCTTTTTGTATAGTTAGTTTTTTTTTGTTGTATCGAGACTTGTGTTAGAATAGTAATAATATATAAAATATGAATAAGAATTTATAAAGTATTTAGCAAGTAATCTATCAAACCTTTCTGAAAATCAATCACAATTATTCGCCACCACCTAACACTAATAATACATACATATATATCAATAGAGATATTAATAATAATATATCACATGTTTAATGAAAAAATTTCTCAGATATCCTCTAAATATAAAACACCAAACTCGACTGACTTGGAAATAAAATCTTAGTAATACCACATATAAATAAAATTTGATCTTTTCAAACTCTAAAAATATAAACTCATTTATGACTTCTTATACACACACAAATACTCTTAGTATATTATTCATAGCATTTGAGTAAGGCTGAAGTGATTTCTAGTGAGAGTACACAAAACCTCTTGGCTTGTATTCCTAGTTTATTTCACTTTAATTTAGTTTCTTTCAATATCAACAATCACTTATCACATATTCCAACACCACTTCATTTCACCTTTTTCCTTTTTCAAGTTTATTATTTTATTTACATAATCATGAACGCGATCAAATCAATTTGCCCTTTCTTAAATTTTTAATTAAATTATCACATTATTCACATCTCATTATTATAACATCAAATTGACTCTTTCTACAAAGATATAAAAAATTTATCTACCCTATGGAATTAATTTTTCTAATGAAATAATAATGCAAACAGAGAAATAGAACAGAATGTAATAGTAATCAATGATTTCGTCCGAAAGGATAGAGTATACGCTTACACTCTCACGATAACTAATCTTCACCGAGCTAGTCATTTATACTTAATCCTGCATAATAAGTAATAATGATTAATATTAGAGCATCACACGGACTTAACTAATCTATCCCTTGTCAGCATCATTCTATACGACACGCTCAATGGGTACATGACATTGTTAGTATAGGCAATTGTTTATTATCATCTACCTACACGTATTGAGAGTAAATAATAATAGATATGTCTGCAAGATTGTCTAGAATAAGGTGAGTTTGATGTGGATAATAAAGTATTAATATGTGTTAATTGAATATGGTTCTGTGATAGTAAGGTATAATATTAAGGTGATATGAATACATATACAGAAGCAAATCAAATTAGCATACATGGAATAGCATACATTACCCAGACACAAAAATTAGGTAAATATAAAGATAGTATATATATAAATATATATTAATATATATATATATTAAATATAATATATGATATATATATATATATTAATATATGTATATATATATATATATATAAATAAATATATATATATATATATAAATATATAATATATTATATATATAAATATAGTTATTATAAAGAAATATAATATATATATATCATTAATATAGAATATAAATTATATATATATATTAATATTATTATTATTAAATTAATATAGTATATATATAGATAAATATATATGATAATAATAATAAAATAATATATATATTATATATAAAATAATATATTATAGTATATATATAATAGATAGGGCTGTTAGGTGAGGACTTAATCAATAATAATAATGCTTGCTTAACTTTATCGGAAGTTGACGGCCGTGGTTATTTACGTTGCTGACCACTGAGTATTGCGTTGGATGTTTAAAATTAAAATAGTATATATAACCTAATTATTATTGATAACTGTAGATAAGGTATTGTGAGAATTGACTTCTCTCATTTCAGTGTTTACGTTCTATTACAACTTAGTATAATATGTGAGTGTATATGATTATATTAATAGTAATTAACTTATCCTATACGCGGACACTACCTTATGAATATTGATAAGTATTCGCTAATAGGAGAAATAATATTAACGGAAATTAATTTACTAATATTAAGTTTTCAATAATTTAATATCTCACCGTGCGTCTCACTCATTATCAAGGACAACATATTCTGCCGCATTATGAATTACGATGACGATTAATTTTGGTAGATCTATGGATTATTAATAATTATAATATTATATTATGACTCATTTTAATAATAGTAATGATATTAATGACAGTAATATCCATCGGGACGATAAATTTCTTATTCCTACTTATTGATTATATACATAGTCAATAGATTAATATATATTAATAAATTATTATATATATAAGGGAGATGTTATTCGTGTAGATAAACTATACCTTCATTCTAGTAACTAGTTTAAATATTCAAGAAATTGTAATGCATGTGATGATATATATTAAATATATTGCCTAAACTGGGACGGCTCAAAAAATTTAGGAATTTATATGAAATAATATATATAATATATAATATATGATAAGTATAATTATAGTAATATATATTATATTATATAGTATAAATATATAATATATATATATATATATATATTAATAAAGTATAAATATATAAGTATTACTATATACTAATACATATTAACATTTATGATCATTAGATGAATTATATATAACCTATATATATATATAATTAATAATTAATAAGATAAAGATATATATAAATATTAGAATTTTTATAACATAGTTTTTAATGGATCAAGTATATTAAAAATTATATAATATTAGATAATGATAAATAATAGATAATTAATTAGTTATATATATATAATATATAGATAGAGATATATAGATTATTATAATTAATAAGATTTTCTTAACTATTTTCTTTAAAGAGTCATTTCAATTTTTAATTTTTTAGTTACTTATAGACCTATATTATAAGAACTATGATTAAAGCTAATGAGCCGCTATTGCATAGAAAAAGCCTAATTATCACAACAAAGATATTTACGTGCATTATTTTTTCATTATACAAATTCTATCTTTTCAAATACAACAACTCACTAGATAATTAAATATAACTCATATTTATAAAATTTACTCTTGTATTTTTAGTAGTGTTCAAATTCCGTACTTCACAGCACACTAATTAAATAGACGTAAGTTCAACTGATAATATAAAATTAAATTATAAGGCAAAAGGCATTACCCAAATAATTAAATAGAGTTATTACTTTTCTCAATTCAGCCACAAACTCAAAAAAGTCTATAAAATAAAAGGAAAAAAATAAATAACACAAAAGCATATTTCATAAATGTGATACTGGCATTCTATGTTTGCAAAATATAAATCGCTAATTATATATTAATAGCACTCAGCCCTATTTAGTATTAGACTTACTACCACTCCGTAAATTTAACATTTATAGAATATATAGTGTTCGATTTTTTTATGCAATTATAAAAAATTGTATGTTTATTTAGATTTTATATTTATATTTTTTATAATTAAATTGTCAGCTTACCATATTGTGAATGATTTATTATACACAATTAAGATTCATATTTCAATCTACTTAAATATTTTAACATATTAAATAAAAATCAAAAAAAAAAACTTGAAAACGAACTTGAACTTTTAACGGATAAGTTTAGTTGTATAGATCATACAGAAGTGGCTTGCACAACATAGTCGCAACAAGTACGCCAGCATCAGCACTACTTGATAATTATACAATAATATATAATATAATCCATATAGAGAGCATTCATACCAATTGATAATATAGTAAAGTTAAATATTCTAATTATTACCTAATATATATATTATTTCTTTATATAATTATATAATTTCCACTTTAAAACCATTGTATAGTAATTGGCGATATATTAGTACTATGATATAGTTAATAGCCTAATGTTTCTATTCAACATTGGATAAATCTAATCCAACCGTGTACGTAATTATACGATATGCCAGTAATACCTACCATACCTCTTAGTACGAAGCACGAAAGAGTCTATACTATATAGTATATATGTGAACATTTTTAAATAGTTGTTGTCTAATAACCTCTATTCATCATCACTCCATCTTCTCTTAGTACTGCCGCGTTTCTATTATTACCCAAGGATGGGTATTAATTAGCGTAATCGATATGTCTAAAAGCTTAACAAGGTTGCGTAATAAACGATACACAAAAAAAAAGATACATACTACCATAAGTCACAAGTGTTTTGTCGTCATCGTAGGCAAGAAACTAAGATGTATCATAAGTCACAGAAACCCTACGACAACCCGACGCCTTGACGCGACACCTTTGACCACAGGAAAAAAAAACCCTTACTACACTAACTGCCCTCAACCCCTCAGTACACATATAATCTATAGTGAGAACATCGATCGTTTCAGTTCAACGAAAATACAACCCTAAAGATTCAGTTGATAGACCACCCATGACGATTAGGATACCCTCATACTATTGGTAATCGTCAATAAAGTAAGGTAGTATCCTTGTGTCACCATGAGTGGTACAACAAACAATACCCTATACTCACACATTACATCGACGTCACCATTTCACTTCTATTAGTTTAACATCACTTTCTTATTATCTATATACGCCTCTACATCAACTAAATAATTCTTCTCTAACTTTACAAAAATATTTATATCGACCTTACTGACTCAATCCACTTTTCTTTTGGTCTCCCTGCGGAGAGGATCGAATGTCCCAACACACTCGTCACAATTAAAGCGTGTCTGCTATTAACCTACTCCTGCTTCAGGAAAAGCCTCCTTTCCTTAATGAGCCAAAAAACATTTTTCGGAACATGTTCACCTGCACAATGATTTAATCATTCATACTTTAGACCCATATCATTCATAGAACACACCTCAGCTCATTATTAATACTTCTAATTTTCATCTCTAATGTATCAACATCTAAAAGAAAGATGCCATCCACCTATATATTTATATCGTGGTAAAACACATATGGGCTATATAAAATATTTATCACCAAAAATTGGAAGCTGGTCAATTCCGATATATATACTGTACCACATGT